>JAFMPE010030439.1:0-15557 GCA_024759925.1 Ficus religiosa | reverse complement strand
ATCACTCCCCTCTCCGTCCAACCAAACAAGCACTTAAAAGCTCCTAGATCGTATGACTAAAATTAGACGTGCTACATAGTACGTACTTACGGAAATGAATTGTTGGTACCATAGTTGATCCTTCTTTCAAGGTACAGCGCCGTGTCTTTTTCAATCAACTTGTATGAGTTGTAGAGGTTTTTGCTTTCAATGGTGGAAATGAAGGGAACATGGTCTATTTGTGTCCGAATCAAGCAGACTTCGATCACATTCTTTGTCCCCACGAGAAAAAATGAATTCATGGTAAACAAAAGTAGGGGGCTTTAGGAGGTTTTCGTAGTTGCCGTGGTAAAAACCTGCTCGGAGAAGGTATTTAGATTGCGCTATGAATGGTTAGGTTGTAGCAATTCTTTGTTTCCAATCGGGAAACTGCGCAGCGTTTTCATTGAATAGAAACTGGCGCTTGTGGAGACCAGAAACTCGTTTCCCGTTTTAATGTATTCGTCATCAGTTTCCCATATCAGAAAAAGTGTTATAATCATCACTGGATTGTGTTGTTGCCCCACAGTCGATGTTTAGAGAATATATAGCTAAAATAGCAACATGAACCAGAATTGAATTTTATTCTCCTCAAAAATGTATTGAAGCAACTGAATAAGTGATATAATATTGTAGTTTACAATTTGTGTGTAGTGATCTCGTGCATTGAATCTTTCTTTGTTCAATTCAATTGAAAGTGGTACACACACACACACACACATATATATCTATAAACTGAATAGTACTAAAGACTTGCGATAAGAATAGGCTTCGAAACTAGACAGTGCTACAAACATCAAAACTGTAGCAATGCTCCAGATTTCCATTCTTATTCGAGAATATCGCAATCTCTCTCTCTCTTTCTAAACTTAGGTGAAATGAAGTAGAATTTAGGCTTGTGTGTTGGAAATAGCAGCTGGAAGCCGTTGAAGATTCCAAGAAATGTAAGTAGACTCGTCGTATAATATTTGTTACTGATGTTTCCATGTATAACTTTATATTTTATTGTTACATTGACCAAGTCTTGATAATTTGTCGTCATTCTTTAATAATAGAAAGAATGATTTTACTCCTTTAATTTAATTTATAGTACAATTATTCATGTCTTCATCAATTACTAGCTGTATGAGTTTGAAACTTTCTTTCTCCGTTTGGATTTATATACATGCAGTCATATATATATGTACACGCATATATATAAGTATTTTATACATCCTTCTTCCATTCCTACTAATTCACTCTATCTTATCCCCATGTCGAGAAAAATTGCCGTCTGAAAAATCTCTCCCCTTACCACCCTCGTTAAAACAAGAAGAAAATACAAAGGTCAAAATTTGAAATTCCTTGTTAAAAAGATAAATTGAAGGTGGAGACATATTATAATTAAGAAATTCAAGTAGAAACATAAGTTAAAGGGACAACGTAAGCTAGCCGTATAAGTTTAGGAAGTAGATATGAAATTTACCAGAAGATTGATATTGTCTTCGTGTTATTTTTTCAAAACAAATTATGATAAGATAAACAAATATGATGTAAACTTGTAGAGATCAGTATGATTCTATTTTACTATATGAAAATGTTGTCTATTAAATATGCATCGATATAGCTGTCAGATTTTGATGTCTTGTTTTCCATTCGGATTTCTACCTCCCTTCTTCCCCTTTCACATCTTATTCATTTCCATCTCTTTCTGGGACTTTTTTTTTTTTTTTTTTTGCTGGCAACGGCGTCTGATCTATCTCTGTCAGCTCAATATCATCGGCTTAGAATCTAGATTCCATCTTTAATTTGCATAAAAGAAATGGTTCTGTTAAAAATGGCTAACAAATTTAAAGTAATCAAGTAAAAACAGTGATTGTTTTGTCAACTACAACTTATTTAAGCTTAAAGTATCCACAAGTTCAAATGGTCCACTAAAAGATTTGGCATAATTAAATAACATGTTAGTTAAACATAAGCCCTCTACTAATTTCAGGATGTCCAATGAGTTCGTCGAATTTACGACACGTTCCAAGAGAGCATGTTGAAGGCTTCTCTATCTCTTTTAGGGGAAAAATCATGTGAAAGATTAGCAAAGTCTGATGAGACTTTTAATGTACTTGGATAAGGTTTTAAAGCGTTTCCACATTCATTTTTAACTATAAGAATTCAAAATGGAAGAGATGCTGAAGTAAGAAGATCACTTTCTTTAAGTTTGGTATCCAGATTCAAAGAACAACACACGGAAAAAACAGAACAAGGCCAAAGAAAGTTTGGAAAGCGAAAAGATCGGTCGACTGTGCTGCCTTGGAAATGCCCATCAGAGAATAGACTTCCAGGTCATTAAGGAACGCTGGCGATGTGATTCCCTCAGCTGGAGATATAGTCAGATTGGCCATTCCACCGGTAACATTAACTGGACATGTCGACGCTACCGCTTGCCCTTCGTTGCTAGGGGTGTTGGGGATCTGCGTGATGTTGACCAGTTGGCCATCGATGAAGATATCAAGTGTCGTGGTTTCTTCCACGAACTGATGATCATTCGAGACGTCAAAGTACAGAACGAAATAGGCCGACACTTGATACCTTTCGTGGAAGTTGATTGGCAAGAAGATGGACTTAGAGGCATTAGTGCCCACAATTGCAGAATCTAGTACCACAGTAGGAGATAAGTTTTCTACCCCTTCCCATGTCATTGGACCAAGACCATGATCAATGTTGAGATAGCCGGGGACTTGTTCTGGCATCCAAATTCTGCTGTACGGATCAACATGGCGGGCAAAGTGATCCCTGTATATCCCATTTTGTAGACAAGTAAGAAAAATCAAGTAAAGTGTCAAGTACTTGAAGATATATATATATACACATTTATATATGTATATATATTCACTTACGGGTCTGTTAGATTGGCACCATAGTTGATTCTACTTTGAAAGTAGAGAGCCGTATCTTTGGTCATCAATCTGTATGCCTTTTCGTGAACGATCGTGGGTTCAAGAGAAGAAATGAAAGGAACCTGATTTGCTTGCGTTTGAATCAAGCACACATGAACATGTCCCTTCTTCCTCGTCGTGAAAATGAACTCGTGGTAAACCGGATCGTTGCTTAGAGAAGTTGCGACGGTCACGTTCATATCACCCTGTACCAGAAGACCAAATGTTGGAGGCTTTTGGAGGTTATCATAGTTGCCATACAAAAAACCTGCGCGTAGAAGGTACTTGGATTGCTTTTGGAACGGCAGATCGTAGCAATTCTTGAGGCCTCTTGAAAAACTGCGAAGCGTTTTAAGCTCGGCACGATTTGTGCTTGTGGAGAGAAGCCTGTTTTCTCGGCTTTTAATGTATCTGTCGTCAGTTTCCCATGCCATACCAGTGATTTCGTCCCAAGATATGTTCGTTGCCCCGCAATCAATGGTTACCCAAGTTTCATCTGAACCAACAACAGAAAGAAAGCATTCGCTTGCTTGCAAAGATAATGCGTGTATATATGTGTGTGTGTGTGTAGAATTTACATTATATATATGTGCTACAAATATATCCTTGCAAGTCAAAACTGAAAACATGTGTACCATATTAATAGTCTTGGAAGCTTTGAGGTATTGCTGCCAGCAAAAAGACCAGTATCCCCATTGTCCATATGTTTTCCATTCTGAACTAGTGCGATTTGGCTCTCAGACTATAAGCGAAGGGATCTCTAATCATTGTTGAAAATATAACCCTTTTAAGAACGTAATATACGAAGATTCCATGTGCACTTGCAAGGCTGCATCTATAATTCATCTCTGTAAAGCCATGAGACTGTCTTCTGGAATTACCATGTTATCCTTTCTTTTTTTAAATATACTAGTTAAAAAGCATGTGCAATACACGTACACATTATGAGACATATTTGAGAAAGTATTCTAAATAGAAAAAAAAAAAATATATATATATATATATATGTAAAAAAATAGACAAAAAAAATTAATAAAGTACCTGAAAATAAAAAAATAAATAAATGACTAAAATGTTAAAATAGACCAATATATAAAAAAGAACTAAAAAGAAAAAGAAAAAACATTGGGGCCAAAAAAAAAAAAAGAAAAAGAAAACTGATTTTTGAGCTTTCTTTGAGAAAATTTCTCTAAATAGGAGAAAATATATAAGCAAAAAAATAGACAAAAAAAAAAAAAAAACAGATCAAGAAAGTACTTGAAATAAAAATTAAAAAAAAATAAGAGGCCTAAAAAAAAATCAAAAAGATAAAAATACTAAAATGTTAAAAATAGACCAACACATAAAAATGATTAAAATGAAAAATGAAAGAAAAAAGGTGAAAGAAAAAAAAGAAAAAAAAAAAGGGGACTAAAATGGTGCGCACTTGCATGTGTAGGATAGATAAATAAAGCAAATTAATAGCAAAAATTTAAATAAAAAATTTTAAGAAAAACAAAAATGACTAAAATGACTAAAATAAAAATAATTAAAAAAAAGGATCAATATAAAAAGGTGACTAAAATGAGAAAATAATCAAGTTTTAGGGCAGAAAAAAAAAAAGAAATGAAGGACTAAAACAAGAAAAAAAAAACTGATTTAAAAGGGATTAAAATGAAAAAATAAATAAATTTTAGGGTGAAAAACAAAAAAAAAATGAAGGACCCAAAAAAAATAAAAGAAAAAACTGATTTCATCCAAAACGGATCATTTTGGACGAAAACAGTAAATGTTTTTAGCCTTTCTATATAGTTATAGATATTGGTTGGACATCGCACGTAAAATAGCTAAACAAAGTAAATAAAAAATTAAAAAATTAAAAAGAAGAAGAATGATTCTTTTTTAAATGTCACTTGACGGGCATTGAAATCAACATGTAACGGCCATTGATGGGAGGATGAAAATGAACATCCACTCTTTTATATATTATTACAAAATATAGATAAGAAATATATATATACACGTACTTGTCATATTAATGATGTCTCCACTTGTCTCATCCTAGGATTTTTAATTTCCTTGTTTCATTGAATGGCTCATTCTATATAGTATTGACCATGCAATAATTTCAGAATGCTGTACGTGTGTCGATCACTCTCTATTTGCACTTGGATGCTCCTGGGGTGCCGTTCTCCTAGTTGGTTTACACCGCTCCGTCCACATCAGATGATATTCCACACATGAATACCCTTTTTTGTTCAATTCATGGCACGGTTTCATATACCCTTATTATGATTAGCAGTTTGGATACGCATCCTGATTCGTGACCAGCGTCAAACTCTCCGAGAAAAAAAAAGAAGTATAATTTATTTTTTTTTTTATTTTTTTATAATGTTTCGTTATCCAACCTATATTTTCCCATCATTTACCCAATAAGTATAGCTTATATGTTCCTGAAATGTTTCCCTCCGGAACGATGAAATACTTTAAAACAAAAACAAGAAACAACGAAACTAAAAAAGACCCTGAAAATCTAGCATCTAAAGCTTTCCATGAATGTCGTGTGTCAATCCAGTGACTTGCACCTTACAGGCAAAAGGATTGCCAAATACTCTCAAACGGTCATTTTGGTGTTTATATTTTAGTTCAAAGATTGAGAAGCGGTCAACACCAGGCCTTTTAGTGCTGGCATTTGGCTCTCCAGAAGCTCCCTTTTGGTTAATATTCTATCAGTTGTGCAGTCTTCTTCCTGTTCCAAATCGAAATATCTTAATAAATACATGATCCGCAATAAGCAGGAAAAAAAAAAAACGCATGCACACGCACACGCGGAAATCTCGGCATTCTGTTGCTGTTCTCTTAACAGATAATAAACCAAATTCTGCATAGAATTATTCCATCATAAAACAAATTTGAGTACAAGCGAAGTCGATAAAGAAACCAAAGAATGCACAAGAAATATTTACTCACATCGCCGGTCGCAGCAGCTATTAGTGATAAGAGGGTCACAGTTGCCGCTTGGTAATCTGTTAGGATCTTGTAGGCTGACTCCCCCAATTTATCCTGCAAATTTTGTATTAAACGTCGGAATACGACATTGGAAGAAACATACACAATGATACAGACCTCTTTTAATTAGAGTATTGTCAATTAGAGAGTAAGATGAATAAGCATTTGTCATTATTTATAAGATTCCAAGGGTTACTAATATCAGAAAGACAAACAAATGTTTTGATAGGTGATCCTCAAGATCTTCGGGCGGTTAGCGAAACATAGTGAGTCTTTTTCTTTTTCTTTTTCTCTCTCTCCCCTTTTTTTTTTTTTTTTTTTTTAAAGCATGTATACCTTTAGCCGAGTAATAGCAACTGAAATGGCCCTTCCAGGAGCTTGAAGAGCTTTATGGTAAAGCTGTTCATAAGAAATTCATGTTAATAAACGGACCAAGGAAGTTAAGTACATCTCCTCTTATACAAATAAATCCAAAGTATATAAACTAAAGAACCTGAATGTACAGTAGCGAAACAACTTTTGCCAAAAGAGAAACTGGATCTGATTCGGCAGAAACTTGAGATGTCAAGTCCTACAAATGACATAATAAAGAATACAATAATTTACAAATGGAAGAGCAACTAAACAGTGAAAACATAGTTATATCTTAAACATAAGCCAGTGAATACATAACAAGTACTTAGATGTAAGAAAACCTCCGCCCACTTTTAATCAGCTTGCTCAGTACGTACACAAAAAGCCCGTAAGAAATTCACGTTGAGAACTGATATATATGTGACTAAATATTCTGATAATTCCTTGAACAAGTAAAGCATGATTTTTCAGCAGGGAAAAATAACAATAAAAAAGGGAAGCGGAAATACCTTTCTATATGAATGTAGAAGTGTTCTTTCCAATTTCTTATCAAGCTTTCTTAAGATTAATCCGCTGGAAAAGGTAAATTGAAATTTGTTATTTTAAAATTCTAAGTAAACAAATAAGCTTCAGAGTCCTTCAAAAGCAACAACTTTATAAAGAACAGATGACAACACTACCTTTCTTCTGCAATAGCTCTTAGTGCAGTCATGAATGTTTCAACTTGCTGTCATGAGGAACATTTAAAAATTAACGTAACTGAGATGTCAGTTTCATGATGATAAATCAAATAACCACAAAGCATTTTGACAAGTAATCCTAAGTCCTAACCTTTCCTTCCAGAGCTTCAGCTATTGCTAGAGCCATTTTAGACAAAGATCCAGGAAAACTCTTAGCCTGCATAAACAATGAAGAAACATTACAAAGGTTGATCATCATAGCCCTGATAATGAACTTCGGCAGAGATTTCAATTTTCATGATTTAATATCTAATACTCATCTCCATAGCACATTGAAACGTTAAATGAGGTTCAGGATTACTCAATACCATTGCCGTTCTTTCTCCAGGACTAAGTGAAACAGAATCTGAAATCTGAGGCTCAACTTCAACTCCATTCTTTATTTTGTTGTGCATGTCCTAAAATGGATGAACTTATAACTTGAGATCATCTGCCAAACTCAAAATACATACAAAAATTCACAAAAACGTTGCCAAAAACTACCAAGTTATGGATGAGAGTATCTGCAATAGCTGCAGCAGTTGTTCTTAACAAATGCCGGTGCAAAATGACCTGTTCATATTATATTGTTAGGATTCTTTTACATATTTTCCAGGCAAAGATATCCTTTGAAAATGCTCATTTATAAGGAGAAACTTACTGAAGTTGATTGGTCATCTTCAAACAAATCTAACGCTTTTTCATAAAGTTGCATGTTCAAGAAAGACTGCAAAGAAGGGGGTGCAAAGCAGGAGACAGAGACAAAGGGATGGTTAGAGATTTTATCATCTAAAAGAATCCAAATAAAACATCTTCTCAACAACCCTTAACAAACAGGTTCTTGCAATTCAAAGAGACCACCCAGGTAGGAGAAATTTAAAATTTAGGCAGGCAAAGAAAGCCAATGTAAGTCCGCTAACCTCATCAAGCTTCTTTTGCAAATTGTCAAGCAAGTTTTTCATTTTTACTGCATTTTCTGTGAACAAGGCCTTTCTTCTCTGCTTCCAAAAATTGACTAGCTTAGGCCTTAGATAGTTTGCTAAAGGTCTGATAATTGTCTCAGGATCATCAATACCTGCCAAATCATTCCACTCATGCTTTCGAATTTGAAAAAGAAATAATACAGATTTTCTCCATTTCCAAATGTACAAAACCAAGATAAGAATTGATATACCTTGTTCTTCAAAATCAGGGACTAGCAATGTGATCTTCTGTATCATCCATTCTTCTGATGGCATGTTTTCATTGTCCTCTTTTGTTTTAACAGACTCTTTCTTAACAGCTGCTTTTGGATCTGACGCTTGCGAGGAAGAGGTATCCTTGCCTTTTCTCTGGTTTTTCTTTGATTTTGAGGTAGAACTCTCCTGAGTATTTGTACCGGTTTCTGCTACACTTGCTGTCACAGTCCCAGAAGATTTACCTCTTTTTTTCTTTGAACCTCTGTCAGTGCCATGTTTACTACTGCCCATCTCGTTACCAGTTTTATCTAAGTCAGCAAACTTGCTTGAATCATGTCCCACTTTTGTATCAGGCAGATCCACTGACAGCGCAACACCAGAAGACTCTGAAACACTCAAGGTTTCCATCTCCTTCTCCAGAAGATCATACACATCCTAGTCATCGAAAAGACATGCATTAAAGGAATCAGACGTGAGAGTTGTCTACTTACATGTTATGTGAATTTGTTTTGCGTTTTTAAAAACAGCTACGTAAATATCTTAGCTACCTTAGATTTCACTTGTAAAGAAGAAAAGAGAGTTAGCCAAAACGAACAAAGATATTCTAAGTCAAAAGGACAGAGAATTTAGATAAGTAAAATAAAATAAATTAAATTAAATTAAATTAAAAACGTATGAAAATCTACAGACCAGTTAAACATTGTTAGCAACTGGTGACGCAAAGAAAGCACCAAGACCATATATATTAAGGGGGCATACCTTGATTAAGCCATCGCTAAATAGATAGGACTCTCCAAAGATAACTGCTTTATTTGACTGCAAAGAAATATCACAATAAAGGTTAGAGGAATCAACGTACTGCAAAAGTAACAAAAATTGTGCAATACCAGAATGTCACCTTCAGAGCCAATTGAACAGAAGGGCAAAGGGACAAAAGTTTAGATGCGTCTTGAGACCCAAAGGATGCAGGTAATACAGAGAGCGCATCAATCCTGCATCGATCCACAAATAAGACCTCAAAAGAAGCAACACGAAAGTTGCCTAAATATCAATACTGCTAGTAAATTCAAGAACAGAATACAGCGATGAACTTTTCAGTAGAGATTTTTATCTCACCAGCTACCACGTTCAAGAGCATCCTCGATCGCAGTGTCCAACATCTCAATCAAGGAGGGGTGAACAAATATAGAAACTAAAGCTGTACCTTCAGGATACCTGGACTAAATTGGTGTGCAAACCACGAATTTTTATTTAGATAAAAACTTAAGGGGCATCCTCAAGTGCAATAATATTCTTCACGTCAACAATCTTAGCTCTTTATTAATCCAGCAATCCAGAATCAACATAATAGCAATTAAATACCTTCAAAAACTGAACAGGCTGGGGGATGCCAAGGTTTTGAAGAACCTCGTAGTTGATGAAAGAATTCTGTAGAATATTGAGCAACAAAATTAAGGGAGGCAGTGAGACATACAAGAAATATAACTACTTCAGCATATTCGCCTGATTGAAAAAACACAATGACAGAGAAAATTTATGGTAAAAAATGAAATATTTAACTTCAATCCAATTAATTATAAGATCTAGCATGTATTGCAAAAATCATAATTAGAAGTACAAAGTACAACGATACGGTCACAAAGAGCAGGAGTATCAGGAGACTAGGACTCAGCACGTACCTGTGAAAAAAATGAATCAATGGATTCCTTTTGAGCAACAGCGAAGACCTATAACACAATTACACATGCCATTAAAACAAAATCATTTACAGGAATACATGATACAAAGATGCCAAATGCTGAAGATTCTCTTTGAAAAAAATAACTACTATTGCTACATAATCAAAAGGAATGAAGGAGAAATCTGGATTGGCCTTCTTAAAGATGTATCAATCTCTCCACAAATTTATCATCTTCATACTATATTAATATAATTGAGTTTATTACCCACTAAGCTTTGGCAATCACAATAATAAAACCGCTGTCAACTCATCAGAAAACACATCCGATCGATACCCAAAAGTACCATGTGCTCATAATATAACATGAAGATGCAATAATACATTATAGAACAAACAAAACCAGTAATAGTTTACATACAGTGGGCGTCCAATGAACTCCTGCTCGAAGTGACCCGAGAATCTCTCCTTCCTTCACCAGCCCATTAAACAGCGATTGGAAGAATGAACTATCAACAGCCACACCAGTGGATCCATCCATCTCTTGCAGTAGTTGCTGCAAAGAACTCCACAGGATTGACAAATTTGTCGGGACCGTGATGCCTCTGGAAGCACCACGAACCATGGCACTCACACGAGCAACATATGCAGGGGTATACAATTGCCCACCTTCAAGCCTACCTTTTACCTAAAACACAAACACAGCCACATCACAACCCCTCCTCCAATCCTCAAAATTAATAACCAAATCCTCCCCCGCATTTTATCAGAAATATTTGTGTTCCAATCTATATATTTGTTTATAGATTGTGTTCAAATTATCCCCAACGTTTCACAAAACACGGTATTTCAATACAACACAAAGAAAATATTTTTGTAATTATCCCTAAAAAAAGACCAAGCAAACACACAAATAAACAAATTTACCAAAGTCCCAAGGCGCGGCTCCAACACTGAGGCGACCAACTCCGATCCAACATGCAATTGGGCGGCGAGTTCTGCCAGGGCAATTTGACTGCATTCTTGAAGCCTGTCATTGATCTCTTCAGCAACGGAGTCCCAATAAGATTGTGATATAATCTCCCCTTGTATTAGCATTAGGTCCGGGTCTTCCGAAACAATATGGTGAGATTGCTTCTCAACATGATACAAATCGACACCGATAATGTCCGCCAGATCAATCAAAGAAACACGCCCTGATTTCTTGATTTCCGTCAATATCTCATGCCTCAGTTGCTCCTAAACCAATTCATTCTAGTCAGCATTCGTTAACGTAGCCCTAACCGACATTCAAGCCTGAGCTAAAAATTATTGGTTGTTTTCAAAGTAAATGGTCTGAAGTGTACAAAATTCGATCAATCAAGGTAATTAATTTTAGCTTTCTCGGGAAACAAACAGGAGAGAGAATGTAAAGAGAGAGAGGTATTCTCACGGGAGTGATATATTCTTTGCCGGAGACGGTGTGGAGGAGGTCGAAATCGATGATGCGGAGCTCCTGAAGCTTCTGGACCAATTCGACGACGTTGCGGTCGGATAATCGGATGCTGGACTTTGCTTGCTGAGCAAACTCAAATTGTCTCTGCAATTCCAGCAATTCGTCGTCCATCTTCCGATCACAAAACCCAGGAAGAGATTTCGAGGGAAGACAGATGGTGAAGTGTTTTTTGGATGCAGAAAATTGGAACAACACTTGTTACTTGTTCCTAAACGACACGTTGTGCTGCCCAATCCCACGCCCAACAACAAAAGGTTTTGCTGGCACTTCTTTCAGAAAACGACATGTAGTTTCGTTATTAAATTGTGTTTCCCGTTATTTTGCTGAGAAACGACGTACCGTCTTTGAAAGTGTGCTTATAATTTAAGAACAAATTTTAAATCATGGTGTTGGTTTAGATTTTTGATTTGGTAATAAGAACATGTCGTTTGGGGTTAAAGGTTGGATGTCGTTTGATCAAATTACGGTGTTTAGAGAGATTTAAAAAACGAGGATTACAAACACATGTCCCCCCCCCCCCAACACTAACAAACACATGCTGCATGCTGTTGACCGTGAATGAAGACTCGACCGGAATGAACTCTCCTGAGACCCAAGCACCTCCAGACCTTTTTTTCCCTTTTTTTTTTTTTTTTTTTTGGATTTAGATGTTTGTGTCCATTTGAACCAGGACGGATCAATGCAGGATGGCAGATTTATGTGATGGGCCAAGGTGTTCTCTGTCGGCATGACAAAAGTGACAAAATTTTGGGGTTGTTGGGCCTAACATTTCTTCTGCAAACGCCAATATTGGACACAACAATCCACCACTGGCATACGCCAGATATAAAAATCACGTGTCTTTCCACTAATTTCTTCAAACTGACAAGACAAAATAGACTGGCTCTTTCCACATCATCTAGTGTTTTTATTAACTGGCATTCCCTGGCATAATTTCCACAACATTTAATTCGGCTGCTTTTCTTTTCTGGTCGTCTAGACTCTAGATATAGATGCAGCTGGGTTGTCAAAACTCATCCCTACTCGTAGACATAAAGTATGAAGTTAATTTCCCTATTTAAAAAAAAAAACAACAACAGCATCTGCTCCTTTTTCTCTGCTCATAAATTATTAATGGAGTTCTCTTTCACGTACCTAAAAATTGCCGCCACTTTTTGTCTGCTTCTCCGTCAAAGGTCGGTTTGAAACTTAAATATTGCAGACACAAACAAACAAAATAATAGCTGTTCTTCATTTGTCATCTCCAAATTTAACAAGAACCTTCTTTTATTGACTCACCCTTTTGTCTGGATTTATTTAAGCAACTGTTCCGTTGATTTACAATGTGTTTCTGAGAACAAAATACAAAGCAGTTAAAACGGAACAATGAAAAATTGAATTACAATCATGCGTTCCCTTCTCTCTTGATCAGCTGCTAGTTCACACTATTGCTCAGCTCACATTCCACAGTTGCTTTCCAAATTTTCTCGGACTTTATCTTATTCTTTAGGTCACTTAGCGGGCCTCACATCGTATTTATAACGATGTATATCTCTATCATTGTCGTAAGATATCTCGACTGTGCCCACCCGAGTCCTCGGTGGTAGGACTAAACTAGTCACAAGTACCACAATTTTTTCTCTCTCTCTCTCTCTTTTTTTGGTTAACATTTTAGGATCGAACCTGCATCCTCCTCACAACTGGCGACGGAGGCCACATTTTAGTACTAGGAAAATTGACATTTTTTTATGTACTTGAACGCCACGTTCAGATCAATGTTATAGATGATCCAATAGCCTTTGGTTGGATTTTGCCGATACAAAAATTCTCTGGCGAAAAAAGCAGAGTACGTACTGCTTGAAAAACTCTCAAATGGCGTACATTTTCTTAAATTCATTGTTGAGAATCTCGGAATCAGACATGATCGACAAGGACAAAGACTTTGACCCGCTTCCCATTGAAGACCTACGAATGCTCCTCAGGTTGGAAGCCTCAATTCTGTGCCTGATCACCCAATAACACATTGTCCCCAACGTCGTAGCCATTATTGTTGTTCCTATGATCGTCACTCCAATGGCCAGCCACTTCTCTTTCTCCCCGACGACGACGAAAGAAAGCGCTAAAAACGCCACCGAAACGAGCACGCAGGCCAGCCACATGAGCTTGTTTATCACGGCCATCATCTGCTTCTTCGCCTTGCTCTCGATGACCACGACCGAGGTCTGCACCACGACGACGGCCAGCGAGATGAACAGCGCGATGGCATCGAACACGAAGAAGATCATGAAGGGGACTTTGGACGCGATCTTGGCCTCTCCGAGGGAGACTCCCGGAGCAAGTTCCTCCGGTTCGTCTTCGTACTGCCCCGGGACAGTGAAGATGGCGGCGAAAGCGACGGTGGCAATGAGGACAGCGACCACTGTCGTCGAGTTTATCGCGTTGTTGAGCCCCTCCGTGTGCATCTTGTTGAGGCGCTTGGCGATGCCTTGCACCCGCCTTCTCGTCTGGCGCGTGTGCTCCAGCTGGTAGTGGACCTCGTGCTTGATGTCGCTCACCGTTTGCTTTAGCTCGCGGGCTGTGCTCGTGGCCTGCGGCTTCATGGTTTTCGCGCTCTGCACGCCGTGCTCCTGAAGAATGACCGAGATGTCGGCGTTCCCGGTCTTCTCTGCGGTGTCTATGGCGGTCTCGCCGGACTTGTTGATGGCTTTTTTATCGGTTTCGCTCTGGCTGAGTAGCGTTCTCACTATCTGCGAGTGTAGATAAAGTGACTTTGTCAATGGAGGGAAGGGTGATTTTTGTATGAATGCTTAATGAAAGACAATGTCTAAAATAGCTAAAATGAACTTTAGACAAATATTAGTTAAAAAAGGTTAAGGTTCATCTGGTTGAACTTTTGAAATTCTGAAAATTTGAAAACAGGACAAATAAAATACCTCATTACAGAGTCTTTTTAACAGTTTTTGACTGGTTTCAAACTGTTATATTTGGTAGAAGTGATGGGAAGGATCATCAGTTATAAAAGTCCCACGGTAATTTTCATATCTGAAATCACGAATGTCATCTCATCCCATATTTTCATGACGTTTACGCATGAAAATAAAATAATCTGACTCAATTATACTTAAAAGATAAAATCATGTTACTACACAACACAGCCTATTGTAACTACTAGGCCTACATAATGCATACCTCGTCTGTAGTGTTTAATTGTTTTAGACGGAACACATGATTTAATATATGCCAAATTGATTGAGAAGTGTGAACACGAGAATAATAATAATAACAAAAATTAAGCCAAATTGTCATATACACCAAGACTTTTGAGATGTCAATTAGCAGTTAAACTTCAAACCAACAGTTTAGTTCGATTGTCCAAACTATAAATAATAATTAGAAAGAAGAAAATTACTATTAAATTAGAAGAAAAGAATCATGCATGTAACAGAAAAAGTCTATTTGTAGATAATAGCATATTTGACCTCACAGAAAATGCCACCAGAGTGCACCAAATCGTTTAGAGGATTATGATAAGACTGCCATTTGAAAAGTCTTGGTCAATGAATGAAAGCTTCAATTTAAAAGGATTGTAGTTATGATTTCACTTGGCACATTTTAATCAATTTACGGTAGTAGAAGATTCTTCATCAGCTTATTTATGTCAATATCAGGGTCAAAATTTTAAACGCAAATTAGCCTCTTTCTTGTATCCTGGTATTTTATTTCAAGTCAAATTTTGCAGTGGCTGAAATGATAAGATACATGACTCAGGACTTACTGCGTTTAGATACATACGACTATCTTCAAACAAACTCAGTGTCGTTGATTTTATTTTTATTTAAGTTAATTTTTTATTTTTTTTTTGGGGACTCTCCCACCTTTTTTTTTTATATTTTTTTTTATTTTTTATAATTCAATCTTTTGGAACCCATGGCTCTCAAAGTTTGACTCTACAAAATGAAATAAATTATGAGAGTGGAGTATCTACTATCTAGGCAGCCTAAATCATGGAGTTGACTTCTCAATTTAGAGAGAAAGATACTTGTATCTACTCACAAAATCATGTTCTGCAAAATTAGTTAGAAACCAGCAAAGGCAATTAGGATCTTATCAAAAAAAAGAAAAAGAAAAAGGCAAAGGCAATTGGGAATTCAATAATAATCTGCATAATTACTCAACTATATTTAAAACTGATCAACAATAAGCTAAAAAGATTATAAAGGAAAGAGGCCAATTTAC
>JAFMPE010030350.1:0-10786 GCA_024759925.1 Ficus religiosa | reverse complement strand
TAGTGTTTGCAATTAGGTATGGGTTAATGCACTACTGATCATGATGGAGATGCTTAATATACATACATACATACATACATATATATATATATATTTATTACAAAGAGCGGTTCAAGACAACCAAATATCCCATTTGGGGTACTTTAGCATTTCCCTTCTCTTCGAGTACTACTGATATCACTAGAGGTATATGTTTGGTACCAAGGAGATAAAATAGTGAGGAGAAAGTGAAAGATGGGCTATAGGCGAGGGAAATGAGAAACAAGGGTGGTGTTTTTTCTCTTATGATGTATGATTTGAAATTCCTAGTTTTGATGGATTTGGAGTTTCTCCAAAATCTCTTCCTCCCCGTCCCCTCCATTCTTTTCCCTCTCATTCCAAACAATTATGAATTCCCGCTCATACTAAATAATCATGAATGTCAAAATCTTTTTACTGATCCCTCGACCATTCCTTCCTTTCACTAAAGCTGGCATCTAGCTTTAGTGAAAGGAAGCTAGCGTCTAGCCGTCGGATTGCACCTGAAGTAATTGCTTTTGGGTTGATGTTCTTGGAGTAAAATATCTTCAACGAGTTTATCTCTCTTTCTGATCTTTTGATTTCTTTTCAAGTACTAATTTATATCCTTTTTTAATCAGATTATATTCCCTTTTGATGCTGGGGGATGTCCTTCGTCCTCCTAGTACTTCTTCCATAACTAGTATTCATATATAATTACTTCACTTGACTGTTTTATGTACTTTTTTTTTTTAAAGTGTTTTATCGATTGGAGATTTTTCTGATCCATTTTTGTTTTCTAGACGTACACGTATTGATGATATTCATTGATAATGTAAAAGGAAGTCCCCATCATGGCCGATGGGGGTCAAAAATGGCGATAATTATTAGGAGATATATAAATAGTTGGTTTTAACCAACAAAAAATAAATTCTATACTTGTATTTAGGATTTAAGAACCAAATAATAATTTAAGCATAAGACTTAACTTATATCTCACTCAAAACGAATGTAGATGAAATTACAATGTGTAGAATATAAAGAGTTGGCTAGTTGTTGATTAGTGCAACGAAAGTTTTATTCTATTTGGAGATTTTGGAAACTGTTGAAATGCCTCCATGTAATATATTAACGTGTGTGTGTGTGTGTGTGTGTATGTTATACATAAATATATGCATTTACTTCTGCGCAAGAAGCCTAAATATAAGTTTTGCTTTTAGTATTCTAAAGATTGCTTTCATAAAAAGTAGTTTTTATATATGTTCAAGAGCAAGAGAAAAATCCTGTGCATATACATAGATATTTGTGTGTGTGTGTGTACAGGATCCTTGAAACGAACATTTGATGTATATGCATGAACCTTTGATGGAGAAAAATCTTACTGTGAAACACGCGTTACTTGGGCCTTAAACAACTTGAATCAGGAGTGCTAAAAAAATTTTTGGTCAAAATTTTTCCATGACAATTTTAGTCACAACATTTTTGTGTGACTAATTAATGTCATTTTTAGTCACAGGTTTGTGATTAATATGCAGTTAGTCATTAATTTTTGTTGGGACTAAAGTTTAAAACTTTTAGTTATAAGGCTTTTAGTAATGGTGCGACTAAAACTTTTTCTGTGACTAAAATCCTCTTGGCTAAAAGTTTTAGTGAGAACAAAAATTTGTGATTAATTGCATATTAGTCACAAGGTTGTGATTAAAAATGATATTTAGTCGTATGAAAATTTTGTGATTAAAAGTGTTGTAAGAAGACGTTGTGTTTTTTGTAGTGGAGTACTAAACCATTATTTGATTATCAATTTGTGCCTTGGGTCTTGCATGTTGGGATGTGTTATTTCCTTTTTAATGTCAGTTGTCTGCTTTCTTTGTATTTCAAAAAGTATATAAAGAAAGTCTCAAGTCTCAAGTCTCAACTTTAAGCAGCTTTCTCATTGATTTCCTTTCTGTTTTGTTTCAACCTTTCAAAGATAAATTAATATCAATTCATGTCGTCTCAATTCGATCGAGCAACTCGCTAGAAAGAATTAAATAAATAAGAATGGAATATACTTAATATTTGGAGTCAATTTATGGCGCATTTATCATTTTTACACATTGGATTGAATGTAGGGGCATAAGGATTATTGATTATGTACTCGATGGAGTGGACATGTAGGTGTTTTGTTTTTCTTCTGATTGAGTGGGAGTGTAACTAATGACTAGGTATTTAACAGAGCCCATTTCAACAAGGTTGACATCCTCTTTCCTCCATCCCTAACTCAAAATTTATTAAATAATGAAATGAAAAATATAAAGAGTTTATGAAACTGCTCAAATATTGAGTGATAGTGTGCGATTCAAAGCAACAAAAACATCCAAACACTAAGGGGGAAAACCGACTAAGGGTCCACAAGATCTACTCCAACAGAAAACTAGAGAAGGCCTCCTTAAAACCCTAGACCAGTAAAACCCAATGGAAAAAATCTAGAGATCAGAGGAAAAAAAAAAAAAAAAAAGGTGCACGATCGATTTAACCCCCAAACAAAATGCTAAAGCCCTCGGCCAGATAAGAAGGGCTCTCTGGTATTTTTGAATTGGCCTTATCTTGGATGCTTTTGTTTCTACTTTGTAGAATTTGAATGTCTTCTCACCATTGCTAATGAAATACTACAGTTAAAAGTAAAATAGTTGAATTATGTACACGTAATATGTTTTGGATGCTTCAGAATGCAAAAAATCATTGGACGATACCGTGAGCAAGCAAAGGATAATAACCAAATCGACAACACTGAAACCGAACAATATATACAGGTTAGAAACTCCATCTTGGAATAATGTATTTCTTTTCTCTGAGTTTTTTTCGAGCATAAATATGTTTATGCTACTAAAGTATTGATTTAGTAGTCTTAACTGCTTTGGAATTGTATTTATATGTGTGTGTTATATCACCATTGACTTGATAACTTCTTCTTCTTCTTCTTCTTCTTCTTCTTTTGTAACTTACTCTTGTGAATAATGTTTTATTGATCCATACATGTGAAAAATGTGCAAAATCTTTATTTGTCTATGTCATTCTATGAGTCTCTTTCTTTATGCTTGTAGCACCACTACTCCCTTTGGTAGCATCCACTAATTTAAAACTTAATTTGAAAAACATATTTTGACCCTGACATTTTTCGGGATGCCCCTAATAACCAACGAATAACAAATACTTTTTTCTTGTGTGGATCCTATTTCAATGGAAACCTGATAAGTCGAATGCCGCAATAATAAGATTATTTTCTCTCGACTTGACTTGGCTATGTTTCTTGAGTATCATGACAAAAACACCACTAGAAGGTTGACTCTGATTGACTCTGAAAACCCAATAATCTGATGAATAGAGTAAAAGTGTTTAAATGTAAACTTTAGCCTGTAACTCAAGTCCCTTTTCCCTGATAATGATCGATAAATATGGATTTGAATGCAGCATCTGAAGCTTGAAACTGCAAACATGGTCAAGAAAATTGAGCTCCTTGAAGATTCTAAGCGGTATTGGTGGCCTATACTTTTATGCTTAATAATTTTCATTTTAACCCTAGACTTTTGAATGTGTCCATCTTACAATTGAAATTAAAAATTAGAAAAATAGGCTGTATTTCATTTTTTGTTTTAGTACTGCAATACACAATGTGAATTTAGATGCCATATATATAGTTATAAATCTTAAGTTTAAAAATTCCAAACATATTTTTTTTAAAAAGCCTAAAATTAATAGTATTGTTATAATTTTTAAATGAAAAGTCAGCATATTAACTAATAAATAATTATATGACGAAATTCAACATATTCTCTAGTTTGTGCTAATTTAGTACCTAGTATTTGTAGAATTTGACATTACATATAAAGCCTTTTATGCGAGAATAAAGTTTGAGTATCTCCAATATGATGTCAAATCTCTATGCCAATGCTAAGATTTGGCATTTTGATAAGAAAGACTTTCAAATAAGGTTCTGTTTGGATCATATATTCAAACTTACAATTTAAACAGTAATAAATTTTTATGAGAAAAACACCATAGAAAAAAATTTAAAAAAATGAGTTTAAAACGGAGTCCAACAGGAGCTTAATGTCGATTTGGCATATCATTGCTATTGGTTGATGACATTTGTGTTGAGTTTTTTTTTTCTTTTTTTTTTTGGACATTGTCATTTTTAGTTTGTTACAAACTTCTAAAGAGTAGAAATTTATGATAACAACTAGATTGAGCATTTAAAATAGCATTACTCATAGGAGCACAAAATAGAACAACTAAATATGTCATTTCACATCTTTTTGTGTCAAATATAATATTGACATGATCATTAGTATTAGCATTGTAGATTATCTTATATGAATGAAATTTTTACATTCCATTGTAATGTGGAATTGTAATATTGGAGACGTTCTTTCTTGGATCAGTAGTAACATTCTTCATTGAACTTCGTATCTTGCATTATTATTAGGAAGCTTTTGGGGCGTGACATAAGTTCTTGTTCTTACGAGGAACTTCAAGGGATGGTTAGGCAGTTGGAGCAAAGCCTACGCAATATCAGAGCAAGAAAGGTGTGTGTGTGTACATATATATAGATATTATGAAATCTTATGAACTAAATTTAAAAGGACTTTTTCCACAAAGATGGTTTCTCTCAAATTAATATAAGGTGTGCACTTCAGAATATTTTTTTTGATCCCTACAGCTGTTGCTTTTAGCTCCCATAGATATAATATGTATATACACACATGATGATGATGAAAGCTTATTAAATTACTTTCTCAGGAGCAATCATTCAATGAGCAGATAGAGCAACTAAAAATGAAGGTACTTTTCTTCCATTTTGTATTCAATATGCGCTTCAAGCTTGGCTTTTTAGCTGATCTTCGTTAGCCTCATTTTTTTTTTTCCCCTGAAATCAGGAAGGGAGACTCTTAGAAGAGAATGCAAAGTTATGCAAAAATTTGCAGGTAACTTTTGACATCTTTTTGTTTTGTTGTTTCTACTTTTGCATCTTTTTTACCCTGGAAATAATATTATCATCTCTTGTTTGTTCTATTTCTGCTGCTTCGGATTTTCTCTTGTTGCAATATTTTAGGTTTTACGATCAAAAAAATTCCTTCAGCAAAACCAATTTCCAAATCCTTTTTTGAATCCAAGGAATTCACTTAACTAGTATTGCCACTTGCCAGGGTAAATTGTAAAAAATAAAGTAAAACTAAAGAAAGGAAAGAAATTAGAACCAAGTTTCACATATGGTACAAATAAATAAACCACCTTCAAGATCCTTCAACCTAAAGTCACTTCCCGACTCCTTTCTTCCAGCCTAGCCCCCGCTCTCTTAAGGTTTTTTCTTCACTCTGTGGGCTCCCCTACTTCCCCTATTGGAGAAAAAGCAGTGCATTGCAGTTGTGCTTGATCGAGCAGCGCACGAGGGCCTGCCCTCCAGATCTGATTCTCCTCTGTGGGGTTGTTAGGGCCTTAGGGGGAAAGAAAACTGTCTTCAATTTATAGAACCTTCCGGCGGCCTCAGAAACTGAATTAGTGTATCTAGCCCCAAATAAGGCAAGGCTATTTCAGTTCTCTTGGCAAGGAAAGAAAGACCAAGTAAATTAGACAGGCAATGAGGCGAAGATAGCAAACTTATCTCGAGACACAACATAGCATAGGGACATTGCCCCGGACTAGTTAAGTAGTTGAGTCCAGCTCCTCCGCTTTCTATTAGATTGGTTTGGAACACTGGTTGGAACCAAAATTTCCTAACTCATTTTTTTTTTTTTCTGAATAGTTAAAAAAATTTTAAATAGTTTTAAAAAGTCAAACAAGTCCAATCTAGAAAAACTCAATTCCAACCGTGCTCTAAGCGCAAGCAGAGTTTTCTTTTTCTATTTGCAGCCTAATAAGCGGAATATATCCATGAAAACAATTAAAAAAAAATGGAAAATATAACAAAGAATAACCAAAATCAGCTTTGTCATCATACATTCTTCAACTTCTTCTTATTGAGAAAAATATCGCACGTCTTAATATCTATTCATAAGATCTGAATCCATACATACACACACACACACACCTACACCGTTTTTGGTAGAGTACTACTGGAGCAAAGCTTGCATATTGGCAGCCATTAATCCAAGAGAAACAAGCTGTAGCCTACTGCAGTCCAAGCAGCAACAGTACGACTTCAGATGAGGTGGAGACCGAGCTGTTCATCGGACCGCCGAGAAGTAATTATTCGCTGCTGATTACTCAAGCTGATTGATCATCATGATCTCTTGAAACCAAACAAAGTATATATATACATATATATATGTATATATAGAGTTTGTAGATCACTTTTATTGAGTGTCAAATGTTGATAAGTTGCGCCTATGGATTCTAGGAAAACGTCTTTGCAATAAATGAGAATTGATGCAGTATGAGATCCTTGTTCATAATTAATGTCGTAAAGAAATCCAAAAATTATAAACGATCTTGTTTATTTTTAACTTGTAGAGAGTTGTTTTCTCCTCATTGTAGTTAACATTGAGATATTTTTCTTATTGTTAGAGTTTCACTAAATTCCTCCTCCTGAAGCTTTTTATGATCGATTTATCTCATGAGATTATTTGTCACTTATTTGTGTGAATTTAAAAAAAAAAAAAAAAAAAAGGAGAAGGGGACAAATTTCCGTATATTATGTGTTACATATTGTTCATAGCAACATTACAGAACTTGTCAGCATTTTTGGCACTTGGCAGATTTAGTTCCAATATTGGAAAATATGTGGCGTACTTGCTCATATTAGACACGTGTACACATCTGATATATGAATCGAGCATTTGTACATTTGTGTTCATTATCGAAGACTTAAGGATATGATGAAGATGGTCGATATCATTTTCATTATATTTATACTGTGCATGCGCAGCGTTGAATTTATCTTGATTTTTTTTAATCCTCAAAATTACTCAATATTATTCATTTCAAAAAAAAAAAAAAAAAACTCTATTATTCAAATGGGGTGTCATTTAGCAAAACTTGGGCCTTAAATTTTTTTCCCCCTTTTTAAACACTGCCCTATGTTAAAAATTGTGAAAGAAATAGAGTAACTCTATTTACACCTACTATATTTATAAATTCCGTAATAAATCACATTTTATCTTTATTTTAATTAAGTGAGATTTATGATACATCATGCACTTTTGCTCTATCGATAAAGCAAATACTTTTTACCTTAACTAACAGTGAGAAATGAATGTGCATTGTTAATGTAATGCTCCAATTTATATACTAGTTTTTCTTTAAATCCAAAAATAATTTAAAGTTATTTTTTTAAAAAAATAAAATGTAACTAACATGAAAAAATTTAACTAAAAAAATACAAAATACTGAAGAAACCTGATTGAAACTCCATTGCACCTGTAACCCCTGCCAGTGAGATCTGTCATCTACAAGCCCCACCTCCATTGACCTTACCCTCGGCAAGATCCACCGCCAGCGCACCCCCCTCAACTTGGATTTTTTTTTTTTTTTAACTCCTAAAGATAGGCTTTTTTTTTTCTTTTTTTTTTTAAGGCTTTTTTGCACTAGAGTGCTTCCTGGACTTACTAGAAAATTACAATTTTGCACCCTCAATTTTTATTTTTGACAATTTTTGCCCGTACTTGAAATTGTGTAGCAAAAGAAATCCAATTGATATGATGTTCATTTTTTTAAAAATCAAAATTGATCTATGACTTGGACATGGATTTATCTATTATGTTTCAAAAGATAAATTTAAGATTAGTACTTATGCAACAAATAATTACTTATATGTATTATTTTGAATAATACGGAAAATTTTGTAATACATTATCCTATAGGTGGGCGAAAATCTCAGGATAAAAACTTTGAGATAGGCTATTTTTATACAGTGGGAGGAGAGACAAAAATCTCCAAGGAGTCGTCGCAATGCCAACTAAAGTACGTCAACATTACTACAGAATAGGACTTTTGGGCTTAGACCACCTATGGCAATAGGGTCCTTTTTTTTTTTCCCTTCGAAATTTAAAGTTGAGAGATTCGAACTTTATACCTTTTGGTGAAATTAAGTGTGGTGTTACTGTTAGGTTATGCTTGCAACCACTTGAGGGTCAATTTATGCTCACATCTTGCGGTTTTTTTAATTGATTTTTATATATAATTAGTTAATTACTTAATTAAAAGAAGGATATATTAGGTAATTCCAGGTAAAACTATGGTTTTGTGGGCAGCACATGACGAATTCTGTGAAAAATGTGACGTAAGTTACTAGTTGGATCAACATTTTAGGTAAATCAAGAGTTCAAGGTAAAATAATTGAAACAAAAAAATATAATAACTAAAGTATTATAACTTGTATAATTCAGGGACCATCTATACAAATATATGTCTATCCATAGGATAAAGGTATAAAATTTTTAATTATTTATTTCCAAAGCATTAAAATTGAAGAAAAACAAATACCCATTCTCCCCCTTTCGCTTTCTTTGTCTATAACTACATGGGAGCTAGGGACGGGTTTCCCTCCATCGAGCTAAAGACCGACTGCGGGTCCCAGTTGCCTCATGGTCTCTCAACCCTAGGGATGGGCCGCATGGAGTTTCTTTGCAAGGGCTCTAGAGGCGAAATCGAGGTAATAGCCGAAGAATATGGCGATTGGCGTGGAGGGAGGACGCAATAGGACCTCGGCTTCCCTGAGGCTTCAATCTCCTCATTGAGGTATGCTGGAGGCAAGATTACGATTGAGCAATTGACGGTGGAGGAAGGAACTCGTATGTGCTCGTTAGTGTGAAGCGTGAAGGGGAGTTGGCAAGGTGAGGATCCTAAACCATGCGGAGCGAGGATCCAGCTTTCTGGGTGCATCTTGGGTTCAACAGGCATGCACAACAATGGGTGTACACAGGTGAAATGGTGGAGGTCATGCACCAGTGACATGGTGGAGGTCCGTCATCTATGCTCTATTGGTGCTCTGTCTCACCAAGTTTCTACAAATGTGCAATTAGATTTGGTTATGGGTTTCTACCAAGTTTATGGATTTTTGTTTTCGTTTCTTGGTTTTTTTTTTTTTTTTTTTTTGGGTGGAATAATGAAAGATGTTTTGGTGAGTGGACTAGATTTTGTTTTGGTGTTTGTTCTTTACGTTGCTAGTACTGGGTGTGGTCTTTTAACTTTTTGTGTTTGATTGTAGTTGACTAGATACGTGCCTTAACAGTATTTTGGTTCCATTGGGCTTGTGTCTATGCGGAGTTGGTTGTAACCTCAACGTTGGAGGTTACAAACTTTCAATCTATTGGATAATTACATTGATTGAAAGTCTTTCAAAATGAACATTATACGTGCTTGATTGTTAGTACATTGAGACACTTTATCATCGTCGGTTCTCAATATACGTCTTTTCCTTTGAATTTTATAAAATTTTACTGATGAATTTGATACCAATGGAGAGTTTTATTTTACGTAATAAGAGGTCATCTATTGATATTTGTATATTTTATGTGATTTAAGGCAATTTACTCTGTTAAAAAAAAAAAATTGTACAAGCTGACTCACCTACCACAAAAGGTAAGCCATGGTCTCTCATTGGTGTAGGGGTCAGCATTTATGTTGCAAACAAAAGCCGATGCTGTCACTGACTTATTGGTCTTTCACGCAAGTCATTGTACGATGATTGCTGACATGTTGCACCCAACCCAACACAACTTTTTTTTTTTATTTATTCATAAAAAAAAACTTATTTTTTTCTTCTTTGGAAAGCACAACTTAATTCTTGACCATATTACTTCCTCTGTTTATGCCTTTTTAAGCTCCGTATGACTTTACAAAAAGAAGATTATCTACGTATATTTTTTTTATAACGTGGATTATCTACATATTTTAATCACTTTTTATTAGTATCAAAATTTAGGAGGTATTTGGGATGTAAGATTAAACTTACACCCATCAATTTAATTTTTATTTTTTAAAAAAATTTTTTTTTTATCTTTTCTGAAAAAGTCAACAAAAATTACTATTAAAATTTAAAAATCTTAACTCAAACTTACACATCAAAAACTCCCTTAATCACATAATTGAATAAAATAATTGAAACGATGTTGTTTAGTCTCTTTATATATATATATATATATTTATTACTGCATTTGTTTTTTTTCCCTCCTTACACATGTTTGTTGTACCAAATAAAGACCAGCACCGAGGTTAATTAAGAGCCATTAGTATCGTAAGATTTTCCTTTTTTTGGTTTCTTTCTTTCTTTTTTTTTTTTTTTTTCCTGTCCACTTATTGTCGTTTCTTTTTTTGGGCCGGGGCATACCCCTGACAGAGAATGACAGAGAATAATTGGCAAGTTGCGAGAGAACTATAGATGAGTAAGGAAAGGAAAAATGGAAGACTCGTGTGGTTGAAGAATAAAGACATATTTACATTTCAAGAAAAGTCTCCTCCTTCCATTCCACGCTCTGTGAGATCAAATTAGCTAGGGTTTCTGAGAAATCCCCATTTCCCATTTTTGTATGTGCTTCTTTATCTTCAAATACGAACTCAGTTTGGTCATCTCAGTTCGATTTCTGTGATCCCCCCCTACTTTCTTGATTCGGAATCAATTTTGGTATCTTTTTTTGGTGTTTTTTCTCTTTAAATCTTGCGAGATTTCTTAGCAAATATGGTAAAAAAATTAAAAAAAAAAAAAACAAAGAGAGAGAGAAATTATATAGCTTTACTGTACTTTTGTTTTGTGATATTTTTGGTCGTCACTGTTCTTACAAAATTTACGTCTTCAGAGCCCTCTAGTTTGCTT
>JAFMPE010030328.1:2355-17915 GCA_024759925.1 Ficus religiosa | reverse complement strand
AAAAAAAAAAAAGAATTAAAATAAGTGAAGGAAAGATGAATAAACGTGAAAAAAATTATGGTCATTTTAATCTTTTACTTTTCCTTTTCAATCCTCAAATAATAAAGTAAAATTGGGGGCAAAATATTAACTTAACTTTAATATCAGAAGTGGAAGTGCTAATCCGATGGGGGGCTTGGGATTGCCAACCCCCTTATTCAATCCCAAATTAGTATGAGCCCCACACAATTTCACTCTCATTCCAATATAAAAATATGTAAGTAAACATGCGGTTGATTCTCATTCCATATTCCGATTCCTTATTCCTATAAAGTAAACAAGCTAGTAATTTAACATAACTACGTGTGTATCAAGGTGTATATTTTAAGTTTTTAGTGCAAATGACATGTATCAGTAGAAGTATCATTCATTAATTATCTTAGCATTACACTTTATTATAATGATATTAATTAAAGATACTCAGTAACTAGTATTTTACGAATAATCACTTAAATAGGTATCATAAAGTTGATATGGGCATAGTATACACTTGATTCTATTATAAGATACAGAGTTCGAATCCCTACATTTTCAAGTTTAAAAAAAAAATGTGCATAATCTATTAACAAAAAGAAAACTTTTTGCTTTTTGATGTATTGAAAGGGAAATTTTATTAAACTCACTAAGGAAATATAAAAATATCAAAATAAAAAACCATGTATTACATGAGATGACAGGAACGGATCCACCAGTAAAATTTGATGGCATTCAAAGGGAAAGACATATGCTTGAGGCTCAATAATGGGAATATACCTCAGCACACTGAAATCGAGCACGTATAAGGCTCTTTTTGACAAAATCCCGACAATCAATGAATTTTCCCAATTAATCGTGAGCTAAGACTCAATAGCATTAGGGTCACTACTAACACCGCGTAGAAGTAATTCTAGCGAAACTAAAACACCTTCAAGACTCAAATCTAACGGATAAACAACCAAGTCGAAATGTGGAGAAACCACATCTATTATTATAAAAAACAAAAATAAATAAAACACCAAAAGAAAAGACAACGAAAACATCGTCATTATTACATACAAACTTAGATACCAAAAAATAAAAAAATAAAAAAACCAATCACTTGGAAAGAGTCCTTGTCGATAAAATGAATCACATCATCGAGAAAAACTGGGTTGCTGAAGCCGGATGCTCCACGACCTCCACGGCGCATGACAACCACGCACCCTTACCAACTATCTCATTCCTGCCTTACTCCTTCCCACAACATCGATCCTCCTGTCATGGGCTCATCTTTGGCAGGACCGTCATCATATGATTCTCACCTTCATCTCTAGGCCTAGAGAACTAGAGACAGACCAAAGATTACCCTCGAAATCAGGCCCTAAGAGAGAAAAATGATTGAGAAATCCTAGCCCTCATACGTTAGAGAGAGAAAGGGAAGAGAGAGAGAAAGAGATTAGGTAATATCTCAGAAAAACATCCCTTGCAGAAATTAGGGATACATTTTTGTTTTCATATATGTAAAATTAGGGATATATCTATTTATAGATATAAAATTTAGTAAAAGTCAGGGATACAATTTAACGCAATAATGCAGCATAAGTGAAAATTCTATAGGAGCGGAGTCATACAGGGACTTAAAAAGCTAGCCTGTGCTCCATTAAACTTATGTCAAATAAGATTTAAAATAAAAAAAAAAACTCATCTTTCTCTGCTGAAATTATAATTTTAAATTTTACATATAATATTTCAAAAAATAAAAAGTTTTATATGAAAAAATTTGAGAGTTCAATTATACCCTCAATTTATCTTTTAATTCTACTTTATTGCTATTTTAGAAACTCAAAGAAATTCCTATTTAAAAAAAAAACAAACAAAAAACAAAAAACAAAGAAACTCAAAGAAATAAAAACTCAATTTATCGTTATTTGAGTTCATAATTTTTTTTAAATGTACATCTTAAAAACAATATTATAGAGTTGGTCTAGATAAACAAACAAGCAAAATTTAGTGTGCATTTGGTAAAACGGTTTGAGTTGAAATTTTTAAGTTTAAGTTGGTTGATTTTTTAAAAACTAGTTATAAATTTTGTTGACTTTTCAGAAAAAGGCAAAAATTGAGATGAAAAAATACAATTTAGTTTGAGCGAAACTAGTAAGCCAAACAAAGGTGCTACGTGCAGATAGTCATAAAAAAATATAAATAAATAACACAAGACACAAATATGATGGGTTTTTTTTTTTTTTTTTGGTTAAAAAAAAATATGCTCATTAAATTTTGTCAAATCATTGTTGTTTGGTTCAATTTAATTATACAGAAATATACTAAATAGCATATCATTTATATCTATTTTAAATATATAGCATATTTTATTATTCTTGTTAAATTATATCATATTCATATTTATGAAAATGTTTAATTCATTTTTTACCCCTAATGCTTAGTCTCCATGTTTTTCTCTCTCCTTTCTCTCACTTCTCTCTCTTTCCCCTCTCTTTCTCAAACTCTCGCTCTCCTTTGTCTTTTTCTCTCTCTTTGTTGACAGGAGATGGAAACTGTCAGTATTGTCACGACGTGCTCATGACAACGACGGCAGTTTTCGGGACTTTATATCGAAGAAGATCTAATGATCTTGTCGCGCCGCCTGGGTTTGTGATTTTTTTGTAGGTCAACTTCTGATTGTGGCCAATGGCTTTAATAGGTGATTCAATTGTGATGGAGATGGAAACCGACAGCACCATCATGATCTCCGTGGCGATCCGGTAGTCTCAGATCTCCACCGCAATTGCATCACCCTCCCACTCTTTGTTTTTCTGGGTCTTTTGTAGGTCGACTTCCGATTCTGGCAGATAACTTCGATAGGATCTTCAATCGTGAAGAACAAGTTCTCCTTGAGCCCGTGATCTCCCTCATGTCCAGCACAGGTGTAATGGTGACTTAGGGTTAGATTTGATTTTAGGTATATTTTGGGGTTGATTTTGAAATTATTTAGTTTTGAGAGATTTATTGTAAAATTACAAAATAATTTTTGTAATTTTCATGTATTTATAACTATTTAGTGAATGCTAAATTTTTTAGTAAATAATTTATCAGTTAAATTACTGTATTATTAAATTTAAGTTAAACAGTAAATAAATATATTTACTTAAAAATAAAAAGAGATTAACCAAGGTTTTACTTGGAAATATATTTATTTACCCATATATTACTCCAAATAATTTACTAAATATTTGGATTTACTTAATATTATATTAATCTAATATTTTCAATAAGTAAATATATATGTTTCCTAGTATATGATCTTGAACTATCTTTCTAGTGTATCTGATAAATATTCATATTTACTGGTAAATTTTCATATATGCTATATTAATGTAACGACCGACTTTCGGTCCGTTAACTAACTTACTTATTCTTAGTTTATATAGTATTAAAACTTGTTTTAGTTTGGTTCCAAAAATATAAAACTTTTTTTTTTTAACTACTTCTTAAAACAAATTATAATTATACTTGAAGAGTTAAATATACTAAAATTTTAACTGGGAAAATTGAAATTTCTAGATAATAAATATCATATTCAACTTCTTACTTAGATAATACTTAAAAAGCAATAACGCCATGTGAGTTAAAAGGAAAGACCCTATAGTATTTTTCTCGTAAAGTACTCATACTAGTTTAGTAATATCAAAATATTGAAAACAAAGTAATAAAGATAATCGATAAAAAAAAATTGAAGAAGTCTAACTACGGAAATTAAATTCGTGTTAGTATCTCACTTCCTTCCTTAATCACCTCCGCACCACTTCACCAGTCCAAAAAACAACTAAGTGACAAGCTGTTTATCCGCGTTACCTACAACACGAACACACACATATATGAGCTTTTGCTCAACAAATACAAACTATATCATACAAAATATTTTCATAAATCTTATCATCACACGTCACAACATAAATATTCAAAAATATATGTGATTTTTGTGCGTTTAATTATGTTTATATATATATATATATATATCTTGTCTACTTAAGAGCTCTTATGTCATATCCATATATGTGAAACCAATTGGGAGTTGGGGAAGTGACCTTCCAATAACCTTTAATGTCATAACTTATAACTTTTGTTCTTATCATATCATCTCACTAATTGGAGGTTGGTACGACACTTAATCCAATATTTCGTTAGCCTCATTCTTATTAACTGTGATAATATATAGATTTATATGTCACTATGCATCTATCTTTATGGTATAAATATCTGTCAGGCATGTCAATCATATTAGCATAAGAGAAATTATGTACGTCAAACACTTAATCAAAGTAATACCTATAACTCATATATTCATCACATTATCAAGGCAAATCATAATAATATAGAACACCAACATGGAAAATATTTTGTTTTATGTTATAGGTAAGGTTTGTACATACTTGTCTTATATGCTTAAACTTCATAATTGTAACTCCAATTACGTAAGTTCGGAGAATTATCCTGATTTAACAATATTTCGATATTACAGCAAATCATGATTATATATATATGTTTTATAAATAAAGGTGAGTTTAATTTACTTGCATCATAACTAACCTTAATATTTAATTCACATTAATTATTAAGTGTTAAAAAATTTTCTACTAATTATTATTTAATTAATCTAATTTTATTTAATTTAAGTGATTAATTAATGAATTAATTAATCAATTAGGTATTACTTAATTATTACTTTATTTAGTTGAGTAATTATAAATAAATTACATAATTTTTTAGTGACTACTTAATAATTATATTACTTAAATATTCTTTCCAATATAACCATTATCAATTATTAATTATTATATTAATAATTAATAATTAGATTATACTAATAGATAATGTTTAATTAATCTCTTATTAATCATCCATTATTATGTTAGTAATTATATTCATGATTAACAATTAATTCAATCTTTAATTAATCATGCATTTTAAATATGTAGTTATTCAATATAATCATCTTGCTTACATAACTAATAATCATTTATTAGCTCTTATAATTAATTAATTAATTAATTATTAATTAACTTTTTTAACATAAATATATTTTGTTATATATTATTAGTTTGTTGATTTATTTCTTTACTAATTAATTAATCATCATCACTTTGGTGGCAAGGAGTCACCTAAGTGTCTAACTCTAAGTGGGCTGTCTTCATAGATTATTGGGCTTCTAAGACGCAATTCCACTAGTAATTATCATTAATTTGGGCTAAGGTAGTCTCTTGGTATATGTCTAGTAATCCTTTAGGTTATTTTGTCTTGGACCATCTAAAAACTTGTGATTTAACTTTACAAAATTAGGGTTTTTCACATTTATTTGATCATACACTTAATGGCCAATTAATTTCATCAATAATTATATATCTATGTTATGAGTCATATTATGTTACATTTTAGAGTTCAATTGTTTTGTTCAATATGAGATCTTAATATGTAAGATTTATTTAAATTTGTGTATAATTCCATTTTGGACACTTGATGAATCATTGGAAAGCTTAAAGTATCTAGTTTCTATCATTCTAATTTATTTTCTAAAATTTCAAGGTTTTCAAATCTTAATATGGATGTTTTCCGTAGTATCTCAATTTACCAAACTATAATCTAATTTTGTGTTATTTATTAAATATTATATACACATCGGTTTTAAACATATGATAGCTCATTTTAAAGTTTAGGATTCTACTTTACAATCATAAAGTTATTTTTTTTTTCAAGTTTTTGAGTTCTACAAGCTGTATATGGAGGTTTTATTATTGTCGGTCTCACATATGTACCATATGCCAGGATCTGTGGTTAAACTTAGAAAAATCATAACAATTCACTCACAAATCCAAATAAGGCAACAAATATGTCATTAGAAAGTTTATGACGTCTAATTTATACACTTAAAACATTTTAGCAAAAAATTGTGGTTTACTAATCCAAAACATACAAAACATGTGTCTTGTACAGGGTTCTAACAAAATGTCTCAGTTTGTAGTCTTAAATTGTAAAATTCACCAAAAATTGCATATTTATTCATTTAAAGCATACGATATTTTGTTGGAAAGCTTAAAGCATCTATTATTTAGATTTATAACTTATAATCCAAAAATCTGAGTTTAAGGGTTTCAAATTTCATAAAACCCATGACTAAACTATACACCTGTGGTTCCTTTTCTTTCTAGTTTTATGTCACAATTTCAAATGAACACAACTTGAGACATACATAAGCAAACTAAGTGATTCCAAAGCCTAAAATGAAGCTTTTTCTCTATATAATCTTACTATATAATTTATTTTGCAAACCAAAATTTCTAACTGATGTCATATTATCCCAACAACCACATGCTCTAATAAAGTTTGTAGATCTTACCGAAATACTCCGTGGATCCTCTAAGATCTCGGACCTCCTAAGTTGTTCTCAAAGTCTTTTTGTAGGTGAAAAAAAGTCTAACAATAAGATTCTAACTACGCAACATGCTTTAGTTTTCCAAAAATGACCAAAACACAAAGAGAACCACTAGGTTACCATTAGTAACACATCCAGTAACTCCGCTTTATACTCTTCGAACTTGGTAATGTGGTTGCTTGGAGCTCGAAAATGGAGGGGAAAGAGTGGTAGAGGGATGTTGGAGATGAAGGGTAGTGTTGGTGGTTTTTGGGGCTTGGTAGTGGCTAGAAGAGCTAGGTTTTTGATATTAACTTATGTGAGAATGAACATAAAACCTTAGGGGTTATTTTCAGCCAATGTAGGCTTTAAAAAGATCTGAATTTTGAGTGGTAAAAGTGGAAAATATTAGCTAATTCTCACCTTGTATTGTTGCCACTTAAGGGATGGTTTGGTTTGAAAATTTTGTTATATAAAGTGGAAGACAAATGGTCCCCTTCAACTTGTACTTGGTTTGTATCATATTGCCTAAACAAACCATGCTATCTCTTGTTTGATGTTGCATCATGCACAACATCCTTTTTTTTTTTTTTTAAATCATGATTCAAATCTCATCCTTGCTTTGCTGACTCAAAATCCAATCCTCCCTCAAGGCTTTCCATTTTTATTTTTTGTTTTTTGTTTTCCTTTGTTCTAATTGTCCAACGATTGATCAAGGGTTATCATCTTTGATCTCATCCAATTGATCATCCACTACGCCAATCCTTGACCTAACTTCTCATTGGTCACTTACTATCCAAAACTTGGCTATTTATTTGCCTAGGACCAGTTAAAAAGCCGTATGATAGGTGGTAACTATCTTGTACAGTTCGGGGGGTAATCGGTGTACTCCGATCAATGGGGGGGAATCTTTGGCTTTATCAAACATACAGGGAATTGGAGGTAGCATTCCACTTATGGTAAGTCATGGACTGGTTCCTTCAGCCCTTTTTCTATGTGTTGGTGTTCTATATGACCAACATAAGACTCGACTTGTTAGATATTACGAAGGTTCAGTAAGCACCATGCCGAATCTCCCTACCAATTCCTTCTCTTCCACTTTGGCCAATATGAGTTCACCTAGTACTAGCAACTTTATCGGGGAATTTCCCATCTCAGTAGGAGCTTTCCAAAGAAATAACTTAGTAGCCACATTAGCAGCGCTTGGGATGATTTTAGGCATGGCGTATTCCCTTTGGCTATATAATCTTGTGGTTTCTGGAAATTTAAAACTGGATTTCCTCCATAAATTCTCTGATCCAAATGGCAGAGAAGTCATATAAAATCTACACCATTGATTTCGAATTTAATAACAACTCTTGATCAATCCTCCACCTTTGGATTTACTCCTAGTAAATCCTAATCATTCATCTCATGTATATATATGACACGTTAATTTTTCTAATCATAATCTCAATATTCAAATATTAATATGACCAAAATAAATACTAAAATCATCAATTTGACCTGCTAATAATAATGAGGTTCCTTCCAAAAAATTAACATTTATGCCAATGGCATGACATAATAAATTTTCCATCACATCAATTTTGTATCATTCGACCTATTTTCTTTGTGCCTATAATTACTCATTTAAATAGAGAAATTTGATATTGTTATAACATCGACATCATCGTATGAATGGTACATATAAAATCATTCATAATTCAGAAATTTGATCTTAATAATTCATTAGAAGTCTATTAATAAATGAAATCCATGATAATAATTCATGAAATCAAGTTTAGAAATTTCAAGGGCGTCACAATCTACCCTCCTTACAAAATTTTTGTCCTCGAAAATTTGAACAAAATCGGATAATTTTTCCTCATTTCATGTTCACGTTCCTAAGTGGCTTTCTCGATCTTGTAATTCTTCCATAACACTTTCACAAGGGGTATGGTTTTTTTTCTGAGAATATTCTCTTCATGAGCTTGAATTCGCACAGGCTTTTCTTCGTAAGTGAGATCATCGTGAACTTGGATTGGTTTATGATCTATTACGCGAGATGAATCCAAGACATATTTCTTTAGCATCGAGACATGAATGACGTTGTGCACCACTGACAACTCTGACAGTAATGCGAATCTATAAGCTACCTTACCAACCGCGGTGTTTGATCTCGAAGGGTCCTATGTACCTAAGGCTCAACTTGCCTTCTTTCCGAATTGCATCATACCCTTCATCAGTGCTACCTTCAAGAAAACTAAGTCTCCTTCTTGAAATTCAAGGAGACTCATTCACTTAGCGACATAAATTTTCTATTGACATTAACTACTTTGGTGGTCTCAATGATGAAATCTTTGGTTTCCAATTGCTTCTTCCCTGTCTCATGCCACTGTACCAGTGAATATCACTTCCTACCATATAACACTTCATAGGGTGCCATCCCAATAGTTGCTTGATCATTATTATTGTAGGAGAATTCAATCAATGATAGCTTCTTATTCTATGCACCTTTCAAGTCCATAATATAAGCACAAAGCATATCCTCCAAGGTTTGGATGGTTTGCTCAGATTGACCATCCGTCTGAGGGTGTAAAGTAGTGCTAAACTTAAGTTCAGTTCTCATCACTCGCTAAACATTTCTCTAAAAGTATTGGTGAAACAGCTATCGCGGTCCGAAATAATTGTTAAAGGAATGTTGTGTAGTTTAACGACATTTGTCGCCAACTCTCGTAAAGAATAAGTCGCTTTGATCTCTATAAAATGTGTCAATTTAGTCAGATGGTCTACAATTACTTAGATGGCATCATAACCTTCTCTGGTTTTCGGCACTTCAACCATAAAATCCACAGTTATTTGTTCCTATTTCCACTCCAGGACTCCAACAGGTTGTAATTTCCCAGCTAGTCGCTTGTGTTCTGCCTTAACTTTCTGACAAGTTAGGCATTTACTCACGAATTCAGCCACGTCATTCTTCATCATGTTCCACCAAAAATGCTCCTTCATGTCCTTATACATCTTAGTCACTCCAGGGTGGATGGAGTGTGGAGTATCATGGGTTTCAAATAAAATATGCTTTTGTAGTTCTTCGTTGTTAGGCACACACAACCTACCCTTAAAATGAAGAATTCCCTCACTTAACATACTAAAATCAATTTATTTTCCTTCCGTGACTTGTTTTCTAATCATGACTACACTAGAATCGAGCCCTTGAGTTTCATTAATTTCACCAAGAATTGGATGCCTGAGGGTTGATGAGGAAAGTTTTCTAGTAACAAGCTCCACTCTAAAAAGCTTGAGGGTTGATGAAGCAGTTGTGGTAGTGCTTGAATTAATATGAGGGTGGCAGACGACTTCTAACTTAGTGCATTAGTGACTTTGTTGGCCTTTCCTGGATGATAAAAAATCTCACAGTCATAATCTTTAACTAATTCCAACCATCTTCTTTGTCGCATGTTGAGTTCTTTTTAGGTGAAAATGCACTTAAGACTTTTGTGATCCATGAAAATTTGACATTTGACACCATAAAGGTCGTGTCGCCAGATCTTAAGGGTGAACACTACAGCTGCTAATTCCAAATCACGGGTTGGATAGAACTTTTCATGCTCCTTCATCTGTCGTGAGGCATAAGCTATGACTTTCTCGTTCTGTATCAAAACTACTCCTAAGCCCATTTTGAATGCATCATTGTAGATGTCAAACTCTCCCCCCCCCCCCCCTCCCCCACCAAATGGAATTGTGAGAATAAGAGCACTAATGAGTCTTTTCTTCCATTCTTGGAAATTCTCCTCACATTTCTCTATCCATTCATACATCTTTCCTTTTCGAGTAATTGCGGCTAATTTCACAAATCCCTCAATGAATCTTCTATAGCTTGCTCACAGCCTCGATCTTGGATGGGTCGACAGATACCCCATCCTTGGAGATCACATGTTCGAGGAATTAAATCTTGTCAAGCCAAAATTCACACTTAGAGAATTTTGCATAAAGCTAGTGGTTCTTCACAATTTGGAAAGTGATCCTCAAATGCTTTTCATGCCCTTTTCGGGTATTTGAGTAGATCAAGATATCATCAATGAACACAATGATAAACTTGTCCAACTATTTCTTAAACATTTAATTCATCAAATCCCTGAATGTTGCAGGTGCAATCGTCAATCCAAATGGCATGACTAAGAACTTGTAATGACCTTAGTGTGTAAGAAATGCTGACTTTAGGATATCGCTTTCTTTGATCTTCAATTGGTGATAACCTAAGTGTAAGTCGATCTTGGAGATGACTGATGCTCCTTTAAGCTAATCGAAAAGTTCGTCAATTCATGGAAGATGATACTTATTCTTACTGTTGGCATTGTTGAGCTCATGGTAGTCCATACACATCCTTGAAATGCCATCCTTCTTCTTGACAAACAAAACAGGTGCACCCAAAGGTGAGTAACTCGAACGTATGAATCCATTGTCCAAAAGCTCCTGAAGTTGTGTGTCCAATTCCTTGAGTTCGACGACAGCCATACGGCATGGAGCCGTGGATATTTGTGTCGGACATCAATTCAATTTCAAAGGAGATCTCACAATCAAAAGGTATTCCTAGTAAGTCTTTTGGGACTTAAAAAAGTTTCTGACTCCTGTCATATCTTCCAGTTTGGATTGTTCTTCCTTTGTCGTGTCTGCGATAATGGCTAGGTATCCAACACATCTACTATGTAGCATCTTTCACATTCTCATGGCAAAAATCATCCCCTTCTGTTGTTTCTCAGAAATGTTGAAATATTAGAATTCTTCCACTCCATCAAAGTTTGAATGTTACTTTAGGCACCCGCCAATCAATGTTCGCATTGTTTTTTCCCAGAAAGTTCATCCCTAGGATGATGTCATTGTTGAATATTTCTAGAATAGCTAGATCAATGAATAGTTCTCTACCGACAATAATTATTGACACATGATGTAACCAATAACTTGACAACAAGCTTTGTCTTGAAGGCAGGGCCGTTTTAAAAGTCTGACTGATTCTATCTCTAAATTGAATAAGTTTCTTAGCAAACGTATGTGATGTAAAGAAATGAATTGCTCCAGAATCAAATTAAACATGTGCATCTTGGTTGGCCACAGAGAGCTGACTTGTCATAACATTCGAGATTCCAACTTCAACATTATTCTTGATGAAGGCAATAATGTGAGTGTTCGATGCTGGCAGAACCTCCAAACATCCCTGTTGATCTGTTGATTTCCTTGGTTTTACTTCGATTGTGACTTCTCTTTCTTCTCTTCTTTAAAAAAATTGGCCCTCTCTTGCTTGGCTTGAGCAAGAAGATACTTAACACGCAGTGCTCTTCCAACACATTCAGCAACAGTCGTAGGCGGTCTCTTGTATCCTATAGCATATTTAGTAAGTAATATTGAACCATATAGTAGGTTTTTAAAACATTGACAAATTATAGCATATTTTTATTTCTTCAATTAAAATATAAATCTATTTCCAACTTTACCCTTCACCCAATCCCTATCTTCTATTAAATCTCTCTCTCTTCTTTCTCATCTCTCTCTCACTCCCTTGATAGTGTTGTTGTTATCTCCCCATCCTCTGAGAATGTTCTTCTCCGGCACCGGTGAGGACATCATCACCGGAGAAGACATCGTTACTAGATTTTTCTCCGGATTTCATCTCTCTCTTTTTCATTCTCAGATTTCTCTATGTTTCTCTCACATTTTCTCAGTCACATAGCAATTGATTTCTCTATCTTGAGCAGGTTTAATCACCCCATACATCATGCAGTCACTCCCTCTATCGTAAGGAGGTCCTTTTTCAACCTAAGGTAAGGTGGGCGACGGATGGTCTTGCAGATTGCCAACGCGATCTCCATGGTTTCGTGACATAGGATGTTGATGCTGAAATCTACTCCGACTACAAAGTACTGCCTCCGGTTGTACCCCGGCAATGTCTGATCGAGAACACCCATTCGGTCAGACCGAATGAGGGTAACCCGCCCTGACCCGAGTAGGTCAAGTTCTCCGAGAACACGGCTACCCGACTAGGTTTAGGTCAAGTTCTCCGAGAACAGGGCTACCCGACCAGGTTTGGGTCAAGTTCTCCGAGAACACGGCTACCTGACTAGGTTTGGCCGTCTCACGATGGTCCGCGTACTCAGATCGGATGGTGCTCGAAGTAGCGTACCCCGGACTACCCGCCTGGGCCCCGCTCCTACCACCTCACACCTGACACAAGTCATGTCATGGTATCTATCAAGGGTAGACTTCGCCCACCTACTGCCACCCCACGTCACATCGCCGCCGCCGCCACCTGCTCCGACAGGGGCTACCCCTGCAGGTGCCCGCGGCACGCCATCCTAGTGCCCCCTAGGGCCCAATCAAGGACACATGGCCTCAGCTCATTGGACCAACGGCGCCTGCAAGCCTAAGGTCTACTCACCCCCCGGGTCTCCTAGGTAGCCAACTCGGCCAAGTCGCCCCGAGCACCCGAGCCCATGTGAGGCACCTATAAATAGAGAAAAAATCACAAATTCAGGTATGGTCATTTTCCTTGCCAAAGCTCTGTCTCTCCTTTCGCTCATCAGTTTCCCGACTGACTTAAGCATTGGAGTGCCCGCGGCAGACACCACATCGGTGTCCCCATCATTCCGAGGTACTTCCCTTTTGCAGGTGATCGATGGCGAAGCGACTGGCCGGTCCTGACCGGACTACCTGACCACATTGGGTGTTGTTGCCGGAGTTGTTTTTGGCATCAATATTTTGGCGCTAGAAGGAGGGCACCCGCCTTTCCAGCAACAACAGCTTCACCACACGTGCTGCCCGAGCGCCCAACTACACAAGAAATGGACGAGCAAGCCAATCAGGAGATCCAGGATGACAATCCTGCCCCTACTGGCTCCCAGAGTACCCGGCGACCCCCGCGTAGGAGAGGAGTCCGAGCACAATGTAAACCCACTGAGATTATCGCCGAGAACGTCCAGAGTTTTCAGACCGCACAGGTACTCATGGGAGCCTTCCAGGAATCGCAGAGCATCCAGCTTCCCTAAGCACAGGAAGAGTCCGCCGCTGCTATCAAAACCACTACCCGGGGAAGTGTACATTTACCTCGCCATCTCCGAGAAGGCTGTCAGCTCCATCTTGGTCCGAGAAGATGAGAAGGTGCAGTTTCCCGTCTATTATAGCAGTAAGGCGTTCCCACGAGCGGGAGAGAGACCCTGCAGAACCCCGAGTTGTCGGGACGCATCGCGAAATCAGTGATAGAGCTCGGAGAATTCAACATTGAGTATGGTCAAAGCGCAAGCGCTGGCCGGTTCCGTGGCCAAATTCACGGGTGCCCCCAGACCTTCTCCAGAGTACTAGGAGAAGGCGGTTGATGCGCCCGAAAAAGATGGCCAGGCGGCCAATGACCGGGGCAGAGGTGGAAGTTGTTCATGGATGGATCCTCCAACTCGGGGGGCTCTGTAGCAGGGCCAGTCCAAGTAAGCCCGGCGGTTCCCGGACCAGCCTAGCAGTTCTCGGACCACGGGGCCAGGACCCTTGACCGAGCACTGACCAGAACTGGAGGTGCCCGAGCAGGACCCAACATGTGCCCTTGCACGCAACTCCCGTGGTTCTCGGACCACAGGGTCAGGTCCCTAGACCGGGCACCGACCAGAATTGGAAGTGCCCGAGCATGATCCAAGATCTGCCCTAGCAGACCACCAGTCCCGGCGGTTCTCGGAGTAGCCTGGCGGTTCACGGACCAGCCCAGCAGTTCTCGGACCACGGGGCCAAGTCCCTTGACCGGGCACTGACCAGAACTGGAGGTGCCCGATCAGGACCCAACATGTGCCCTTGCACGCAGCTCCCGTGGTTCTCGGACCACGGGGCCAGGTCCCTTGACTGGGCACCGACCAGAATTGGAAGTGCCCGAGCAGGACCCAAGATCTGCCCCAGCAGACCACCAGCCCCGGCGGTTCTCGGAGTAGCCCGGCGGTTCCCAGACTAGCACAACAGTTCTCGGACCACGGGGCCAGGTCCCTTGACCGGGCATTGACCAGAACTGGATGTACCCGAGCAGGACCCAACATGTGCCCTTGCACGCAGCTCCCGTGGTTCTCGGACCACGGGGCCAGGTTCCTTGACCGGGCACTGACCAGAATTGGAAGTGCCCGAGCAGGACCCAAGATCTGCCCTAGCAGACCACCAACCCCGGCGGTTCTCGGAGTAGCCCGGCGGTTCCCAGACCAGCCCAGCAGTTCTCGGACCACGGGGCCAGGTCCCTTGACCGGGCACTGACCAGAACTGGAGGTGCCCGAGCAGGACCCAACATGTGCCCTTGCACGCAGCCCCGGCGGTTCTCGGAGTAGCCCGGCGGTTCCCGGACCAGCCCAGTAGTTCTCGGACTACAGGGCCAAGTCCCTTGACGGGGCACTGACTAGAACTGGAGGTGCTCGACCAGGACCCAACATGTGCCCTTGCACGAAGTCCGGCGGTTCCCGGACCACGGGGCGAGGTCCCATGACCGAAGGCCGACTAGAATTGGAAGTGCCCGAGCAGGACCCAAGACAAGATCTGCTGTAGAAGACCACCAGCCTCGGCGGTTCTCGGAGTAGCCCGGCGGTTCTCGGACCAGCTTAGTAGTTCTCGGACTACGTGGCGAAGTCCCATGACCGGGCACTGACCACTGGATTGGTCATAGCCAACCCGACCAGGTCAGAACATCCGACTACTTCCCAAGACTCCCGTGCACATGCCGAGTAACGGGCAACCAAACGAGTAGCGCGAGCAGAGTACTCTTGCTTCAGGAATACACGGAGCACCCCTGGTAATACGAGCCCAGAGATGCTGGGGGGCTTCTGTTGATGCTAAAATCTGCTCTGACTACAAAGTATTGCCTCCGATTGTACCCTGGCAACGTCTGATCGAGAATACCCGTTCGGCCAGACCGGATGAGGGTAATCCGCCCTGACCCGAGTAGGTCAAGTTCTCCGAGAACACGGCTACCCGACCCGGTTTAGTTCAAGTTCTCAGAGAACATGGCTACCCGACCAGGTCAAGTTCTCCGAGAACACGGCTACCCGACCAGGTTTGGGTCAAGTTCTCCGAGAACACGGCTACCCGACCAAGTTTGGCCGACTCACGATGGTCCGCGTACTCAGATCGGATGGTGCTTGGAGTAGCGTACCCCGGACTACCCGCCTGG
>JAFMPE010030217.1:523-16087 GCA_024759925.1 Ficus religiosa | reverse complement strand
AAACAAAACCAATCACAAAGAAAACTCAATTTTGAGTCTGCACTCTTGTTTTGTACAAACAAGTTTGTCAAAGGTCATAAGTTACGCTTGCCTTGTATCTTTTCTTTTTAACATGAGAGCGATATTTCCTGACATTTTAGAAATTGCCTTTTGCTTCTCACGTTGAAAAACAGCTTTTTGAAATGTTTGAATGATCTGTCAGAAAAGCTTCCAATCTTCAAGCCTGTCAAAGCCAAAAAATGTGATTTCTGACAAAAGCTCTTTCGAGTATACTTTAAAACTTGTAACAAAATTTAAATTAGACATTATAAACTTTATTTAACGTTTTTAGTACTTATTAGAATACTTTAGAGAACATTTTGACTTTAAAAGTTCTTTGGTTCCAAACACTTACTGAGAAGTCATAATTTTTGTTTCTTTTTTTCTACTAACTAGAAGCAAAAGCAAAAACTCTGTCAAACAGACCCTTAGGTACATTGAAAAAAACCTCGGAAAGCTCTCTACGAGGAGTAGTCAATTAGGAAGCCAAGAAACTCGGCTACCGATGCGATAGGAGCCTTAGCCGTGTACTCCCTCGCTCTTATCAATGAAACAAGTAGCACATTTTTAAGTCGTGTTGCATTTATCTTATCTAGTTGATGCCTTGTTGCGATGTGCTTGGTTGCCTTGGTTGTTGCCACTTATCGAATACTTGTACCGTCAATGTGCAGTTGTGATTGACTGTTACGTGCTTTGTGTTAGCAATATGGCTCACATATTGGGTTTGTTGCAGGCAACTTGCCAGCCTTGAAGGTCAAAGCACGTGCCACATTGTAGACAAAGTCATCGGATTGTGACACCTGTGGGGTGGCGAGTATTGGGTCACCCAAAAATCGGCTCCATTCATAGCTATTCAACACAAATCTATGTGAATTTTCACATTTAGAAATCCCTACCGCACATATTTTTCTACAATTACAATATTCAAATGTTACATTTAAGAAAAACTATCCAAACATATCTTCGAATACACAACCAAATTCTATATTTAGTGTCCCATTTAGATTATATGTTGTATTTCGATGAAAAGTTTTTGTTGAAACTTAAAAGTAACATTTGAATTTATTTATTTAATTTGATGATAATATCTAAATGAGTAATAAAATCATTTAAATGTTTTATTATGAACCAAACACACATTATATCCAAATTAAATAATTGATATTCGAGGTGAAAATTGAAAATTCAAACATATTGTTAAATTTATGTCTTTAATTTGATGATAACATTTAAAAAACTTTAGATTAAAACTATGACGCCAACCGATCACCAAGTCCTATCTCGAAATAAAGAATAATAAAAAACTGTCGAAATAAAATTTTTTACAAAAAAAGGCCTATACAAAATTTGACAAAATCTTTACTAGAAAAAAAAAAAAAAAAAAAGACAAAATCTTTAGAGTATGGTATCTAGAATAATTAGAGACGCGTACAATGTGGACAATATTTCTCTCCCCCACCCTGTTACTTTTACCGTAAGAGAAATGATTTCTTCATAGAAGAAAATATAAAATAATAAAAATAATAAACGATCCAGCGACAAAGCATAGGCAAAGCTTCTGCTTCTGCTTCTTCTTCTTCTTCAGCAAATTCCATCTCCAATGCGTTTTCTTCTCCCAATTGCCAATTCCTCTCTCAATTCGCTTTCTTAATCTCGAAATCCTCTCAAACGCTTCTGTTTCTCGTAATCTCGCTCTCTCATTTCTGTTCTTCTCTCTCCTCCATTGTTTTCTGCTGCTGATTTCGCTTTATTCCTCTGCAATTCTCGATTATTTGTCTTCTTTCTTTTTTAGCTTTTTTTTTTTTTTTTGGGTCGCTTTCAGGGTTTTGGTTGCTTAATTGCGGAGATTTTGAGGAGCCTTTCTGTGTTTTCTGGAGCTTCGCGCGCTGGATCTAGAGGTATTGTCTTCTGGATTTTTTATCCTGCTGTTTGCTTTGCATAATTACCGGAAATGTTGTGGATTTCTTCGAAATTAACTTGTTTTTTAATCTTTTTTAAAAAATTCATGCTATGTTTTCTGGCCAGATTTCTTGGGTTGAAGAAAGGAAATGGGAATTTCGTTATCATGCTGTTATTATTGTTACTATATTTTCTTTGGTTTTGAGCAGGATAAAAGTTGAAATCTTTTTATTATTAGTACCGGAAATGGCTAATCAGTATTTTTCCCAGGATTTTGAATTTCTTTAATAACTACTGTTTAGTAAATTCTGATCTTTCTTTTTGTTTGCTTTTATTATTCGATTAGATGTTTGTCTCTGTCGGATCAAAGATTGTTGAGTTACATTTGTAAATTTCACAGCAGCATAAGCTGAGGAGAAAGGCTCGAGATGGGTCTTTTTGATGGCTTGCCCGTCGCTCCTGATAAAGCGGTAAGTTGAATTAGCTAATTCCGTTGTCTCCATTTGCAATTTTGATAAGAAATTGAATATACGTGCATGGCGCTTGGGGGGCACACAAGCATTTAGATTGTTTAGATCTTCGTATATTTTAGAACTCGATAATGAAATGGTTATTTTCAAAGCAGGGTAGAAAATATAGACTAACTAGAAAAGCTCGGTTTATGCATTATTCAAAGCTTAGTAACTTAACTATGCATTATTCAAATCTTAGTAACTTAACTAAACGCTCCGAATCCTGTTGACAACATGCAGTATCTGAGGGAAGAGCTTTCACGGATAGATGAGAGCTGGGCTGCCGCACGTTTTGATTCATTGCCTCATGTTGTCCATATTTTGACATCAAAAGATCGTGAAGCTGAAGTTCAGTTTCTGAAGGAGCAAAGTGATGTTGTTGAAGAGGTTGTGGATGAAGTAGTACATGCTTATCACGGTGGCTTCAACAAAGCAATTCAAAATTATTCCCAGGTCTATCGACGATTCTCAATGATTAATATAGTTGATGTTTATCTGCCTGTCTTTTCTGAGTATTTTTTCTTCAGCTTTAGAGGCTGCCTCTTCTCCCCTCCATAAAACAATGGCTGGCTCTTATGTTTTGATGTGTTCAATATCTATTTAATTTCTTTCAGATCTTGCGTTTGTTCAGCGAATCTACAGAAAGTATTTCTGTCTTAAAGGTTGATTTGGCCGAGGCTAAGAAGCGCCTTAGTGCTCGTAATAAGCAACTTCATCAGTTATGGTATCGGTCTGTTACATTGCGGCATATAATTTCCCTTTTAGATCAAATTGAGGGCATAGCGAAGGTTTGTCTACTTTTATTCTTGCTTCTAGATTAGATGTATTTTCTCTCATCACAATATTGAAACTCTTGTCCATATTAACCTTGGCATGCCTGCACTATTGTGCTCTGTACAATTTGTGATCGAGTTAAAGTCACATAGCACAATTTGTGATCAAGTTAAAGTCACGTAGCTTTATCTATACATAAGTACATGTAAGAATGGAGTGAATCTGTTTATATGCTTACGATGTTACAGTTTACACCATCACTCTCGTATTTTTGCTGTATACATTGTGTGTGCAGCACTCTTGCACCAATGGATGGGAGCATGCTTAATATGTTTTTATTTTTCTTTGACTAGAGTAGTCACTTAATTAGTGGTTAAAATATTCCGGATTACAGTTACTTATATTGGTATCTAAACCTATCATCATTTCTGGTCTAAATGTCCCTCAGGTTCCAGCTCGCATTGAGAAACTCATTGCTGCGAAGCAGTATTATGCTGCAGTTCAAGTGCATGTTCAATCCTCATTGATGCTTGAGCGAGAAGGACTTCAAACTGTAGGTTTTCCAACTCTTTTCTTTATTAGTTCCATACTTTGGATAAAAAATGGATTCTATAGAATTACATCCGAACAGATAAAAAAAATCATGTTGAAGCATACCAATTTTCTTTGTCAAACTCTTATCACTAAGTGATGTTCGATTTGCTGCAATGTCAATTATCGGAGATTTCACATGTTCCTTCTACTATGGGCTCGTTTGGCAGAGCTTTTGCTTTTGCTTCGAGCCAATAGAAGAAGAGAAGCAAAAGTTGTGGCTTCTCAAGAACTGTTTGGAATCAAAGAGCTTTTGAGATCAAAATGATCTTTAAAGTATTCTAGTAAGTACTAAAAATGGTAAATGAAGTTTATAATGTCTAATTTAAATTTTGTTATAAGTTTTAAAGTCTACGCAGAAGAGCTTTTGTCAGAAGTCACATTTTTTGGCTTTGACAGGAAGCACTTCTGGCGACTGAAAGCTCTTTTGACAGATCATCCAAACACTTCCAGAAGCTGCTTTTGGACCTGGGAAGCCAAAAACAGCTTCTAGGAAGCTATGCCAAACATGCCCTATGATGTTTTCTTGAGAGCATAAATGCGAGGCTTCATAGAAAGTTCTTGAATTCTAATACAACAATTATTTCTGGTTTAGGTTGTTTTTCTAATTGGCGCCTTTATACAATGGATAAGATTAGAATATGTCAAGGATACTCTTTAAGTGATATGCATGACATGAAACAAAGTAATTCATGCTATTATGTACCAGGTTGGTGCACTTCAAGATGTTCGCACTGAGTTGACGAAGTTGAGGGGAGTTTTATTTTATAAAGTTTTAGAGGACTTGCATGCACATCTTTACAACAAGGGCGAATATAGGTACCAACTTTCCATTTTCAAAAGTTACATTTATTTTGTGTGCTTGGATGGAAGTGAATATACCCTGGTCTCATGTTAATCGTTAACTTTTAGGCCAAGAAACAGTACCCTATGAGTCTCTTGGTGGTTCTGTTCATCACATACATATTCTCTCTTTTATGGGGGCTAATAGGAAGACTCGTGCTGTTTGGAAGTTCAGCAAATCTACAGTACTCGAGTCAATATTGTAAATCTAAAGCTAGTTTTATTGACACTCATTATGGTTACAATTGTTCATAACTTTTAGAGTCACATTATTAACATGCTCGTTGTCTTTTTAAATTAATTTTACTGAAAGGGCATTACTTTTTGAGATCCAGTTGATCTCCCTGAGAGTTTTTTAATTGATTAATTTGGTAGAAAAATATATCTACACGCACACACACACTTTGTTAGTAAGTTGTCCTGAGGTGATTCTTTCTGCAGCTCAGGTTCCTCGAGCATCCATGAAAAGGATGATGAGGTACCAACCACCACAGCTGTTGCATTTTCTATGAATAATACGCAAAGTCTATCTCGAAGAACCAGGTTATTAAAGGGTGACAGTCAAAGTGGCGTTCATGGGGATGGATCATTTCGGGCAGCGTCAATTGATGGGAGGTGAGTTTGGAAAACCTTTTGTAACTTCCTGATGCTTCTAAATGCCCTTTTCATCCCAATTTTAATGATCCTTAAGTATAGTAGGAAGACAAAATTAATAATATTTAATACTGCAGGTGCTTACCTCCTGTTTTACAACTAGTCATTTGCATTATTATTGTGCAAGTTAGCAACTAATTTCTCTTTATAGTTAATTAGTGATCATTTCTATAAGAACAAGTGCTACGAATTTCTATCATTACTTTTCCTTTTCATTCCTTTCATTTCCATTGTGGAATGTTGCAACGAGATCTCATCTCAAATGGATTTCAATTCTTCACCAGAAAACCAAGATAGTCTATATTGACATAGTTGACAAGCACCGATGTGGGAGGAATCTTGACATATACTTCTTATCTCTTACAGCTTTTCTTACAAACTTCGAGAGCCTGAATATGCTTTTCTTATATGCATATCTTTATATTGAGGATACCTTATCCTCTTTCCTTTGTCTTTGATTTAATTATCAATAGAAAAAAGTTTTCTTGGGAAAAATTTTTTACATGTCTCTTCTTGCGTTTAGTTCATCTTTTGATGGCCACGACGAGGAGGGTGCTTCAGAACTACATGATGAAGTTGCCTCAGATGGACTTGCAACTTCCCTAAGGGTAAATGGAAATGAGGGTTATTCAAAAGATATCAAAACCGTTCCTCGTCAGATGCCAACATGGCTTTCAAATTCCACTCCAGATGAATTTCTTGTATGCAGTTTTGTCCTTATCATGTCTCTTATTAGCTTTCTTATGGATAGCTCATCTTCTAGATTTTAATTTTCGTGATTATTCTTTGGTCTAGGAAGCAATTAAAAAAAGTGATGCCCCACTTCACGTAAAGTACCTGCAGACCATGGTGGAGTGCCTTTCCATACTTGGCAAAATTGCCGCCGCTGGTGCTATGATATGGTTAGCCATCTAATGTATCACTGTTTTGTTTCCACTTGCAGCTTGGATTTGAAAGAATGATGTTTAAAAGAGGGGGAACAAAAAAAAAAGGGGCCAGTACTCCAAACTATGGAGTTAGGTTTGTCTAGATGAGATCATCGTTACTGAATTCTAAATGGCCCTTTCAGAAAAGGATCCCCATCTGACACACACAAACGCACAAAAAAGTGGAAAGTGTGAACTCTCCTATTAGTTGGAGAATAGTGCTTTTGCCGTTTACTCTTTGTTAGGTTTATTTTTCGAGGTTATAACCTTTGGGCTGGGAGTTGCTCTTACCCTTCAACAGTGAATAAAAGAAACTTAGTTGATATTGCCTCTTGGTGATGCCAAAAGACTCTTGTTCAGGTGAATAATTTTGAGTTGTAAAATGTGTCCCTGTTGGAAGATGCATCACCACATTATTTGACCATCAAATATTGATCCATTATGTTGGTCCAATGTCATAATCCAGTCTAATTGAATCTAGCTACATCAGCTGACGACACATCGATGCTGGGATAAGTAGATTTGTTATGATTTTTTTTTTCCTTGAACTGTATTTTAGTCATTTTTGGGTTGTAAACTTTAGCTAAGCAAAATGGCTAAAATATAAGTTTGCAATAACTGCTTCCTATATTTTGAACTTATATCAATTTCTTTGTTTATTATTCCTCCCCACAGCCAAAGGCTTCGACCTACAATTCATGAGACTATTACATCCAAGATTAAAGCACATGCAGAACTTGTTAATTCCTCGAGATGTGGTGTTGGCCAGACTGCCCAAACTGCCACACCTGGTGTACATTTCATGAAGGGCCAGTTAGAAAGTTACCATTTGGCAAAGCTGAAACGTCAAAATGGGATGTCTCTTGCTGGGGCTCTAGTGGCAGTAAGCCCTGTCTCACCTGTGATGGCTCCCCTAGGGAAAGCACAGGCCACAGCAAAAGAACTTCTGGATTCAATTCTAGACACAGTCGTTCGAATATTTGGTCAGAGGAACTACGTCCTTTTCCTTTTTCCTTTCCATTGGTTTTTAGATGTTGACACTAATTTCCATGGTATGGATGTTCAGAGAATCATGTTGTTGTTGGGGAAATTTTTGAATCAAAATCTACCCAATTTGACGCACCAAAGTCTTTGCCAATCGATGCAAACTGGAATCCTGATTCTGAAGCATCTCAAGTTACTGGAGGCTACAGCCTTGGATTTTCCTTGACAGTGTTGCAGGTGATCAATCTGTAATCTTTTGGTAATCAATTGCTTGAAAGTATTTTTCAATTTCTCAGAGAGGTTTTATTCATGAAGAATTAAACATGTATAGTATATGTAAACCTCTAATCAACGTTTTTTTTGGGTTCAAATAAAATGTGCTAAAGAGTGAGTGCCAACAACTCATTTGTGAGATTCTGCGAGCTACTCCTGAAGCTGCATCTGCTGATGCTGCTGTACAAACAGCTAGACTTGCAAGCAAGGTTCCTTCCAAAGAGAAGAGGTATGTAAAGTTCATTTCAACTGACCCATTTAGAATACCTCAATTGTCTCGCTCACTCAGTTTGTTTATAAATTACCATATTTGGGGTGCATGACCGCCCCACTTTTGCTTCAGAATCATATATTTTGATGCTAATTATTACAGGGATGGAGCAGAAGAAGGCCTTACTTTTGCTTTCCGCTTTATGGATGCAACTATATCAATTCCCAATGAGGGTAAGCTTCTTTGATCTCTCCTGTAAAACTACAACATGTCATTGATTCCATAAAAAAGTTGTCTTTGTTTTAGTGGATTTTTTTCCTTTCTGATTTTCTGTTTTCAACGTGATTTGATTTGGTCTTCAAGGTTTTGGTTGAAAAATTTAGTTAATGTTTGTTTGTACCTTTTCATTTTTTGGGTGGACTATAGAGGATCCCTTGTTCTCTGGAACTGTAGTTTTCTTAGCATTTCTAAAGCAAAGCTTCTTTGTTTCTTGGTTAAAACTTATATGCAAATAATACCTTGACCTAGATAAAAACTTAAATGTTGAGCTGAACAACCCTAGGCTCTACTCACTTGGCTTGTTTGTGCCCATATTGTTTGCTATTGTTGATGCTGCTAACATTTTCAGTGGGGTGTTATTTATTTATTTTATAATTCATTATTGTTTATGGTGCTTCTCATTGTCCATTCTACAGGGGTTGATCTGATTCGGCAAGGCTGGAGTAGGCGAGGTCCAAACGTGTTACAAGAAGGTTATGGTTCTGCAGCTGTTCTGCCTGAGCAAGGCATATATCTTGCAGCATCTATATACCGGCCTGTTATCCAGGTTTAAGGCTGTTCTTTCCATGCTTGACATAGATTGTAGATGGATCTTATTTATTTATTTATTTATTTTGTATTTTCTGATTTTATGTGCTGCAGTTCACGGATAAAGTTGCTTTGTTACTCCCAAAGAAGTATTCCCAGCTAGGGTAAGCTCAAAACTGTTTTCTCTTTTCCCTTTGTGTTAATATACAATTGTTTTTTTCCCCCTTTTTAGTTCACATTGTTTTCTCCTTTGCTGCATAGCTGGGAAAGTATTATAGGAGAGCATTTCACTCTTTCTCTCTGTTTGTTGCTTATATGGCCTGTAAATTTTTACAATTCAAATTCGGACATTGCAGGAATGATGGCTTACTAGCATTTGTGGAGAACTTTGTAAAGGACCACTTTTTACCAACAATGTTCGTAGACTACAGAAAAAGCGTACAGCAAGCTATATCAAGCAAGTTCTATAACTATATAATACAACTATAGCGTTATTATTATTATTGGTATTATTATTTTGTAAGGAACTATAGTAATTGTTTGTAAATTAAAGCATCTAACCTAATTTATCAGATAACTCGATAAAATGAATTTTCAGATGAGGGATTATTGGATGGAGAATGCTAGAATAACTTGTTTGGTAAGAATGAAAAGAAGGAAAATGAAAATGAGGTGGATAAAAGTTATAGTGGGTCCCACCAACTTTAATCTTTCTATTGTTTGATGGATTTTTTAGTGGAAAATTTGAAACCAAATAAGGATGACGAGATTAATTTTTTCTTTAATGTATTTTAAGTAGGCAAATAAAGTAGTAACTGTATCAACCTCATTTTCTTTCCTTCTCATCTACCAAACGACACAAAGGAAAACCAATATCCTTTTTACCTTTCCTATATTTTGTATCTCTTGTACCTTCTCTCTCCTTTCTTTTATCTACTTACTTTTTTCTCTCTTGCTACCAAACATATTGTAAGGGATTAATTGCCATTTGAAGCGTAGTTGTAAAAGAGACTAAAGACAATTGTTTAGATTAGAATTACAGGGAAATGATTCTTTCAATTTTCCTTCCTTGTATCCTCTTGTACGGGTAATCTAATTTGATTTTTGTTGGCATTCTTTTAGGTCCAGCTGCATTCCGGCCACGAGCACACACTGCGGCGACCTACACTCCGTCAGTTGAGAAGGGACGTCCTGTCTTACAGGGACTTCTAGCAATCGACTTCTTAGCAAAGGAGGTAAGTTTTTGCTTTTGCTTCTTAATTAGAATTTCCTCGTTTGACTTGTTTCAAGTTAAATTGATTAGTATCAGTCATGAGGCGTTTTATCTTTTTTGGACTATTCTTTAAATTTATAATCAAGTTCTCTTTTCTGAAAGAATTTTCTTTAACCTGTCTAATCTAAAGCAATTTTTCAAACTAGGTGCTTGGTTGGGCTCAAGCAATGCCTAAATTTGCTGGTGATCTTGTGACATATGTGCAAACTTTTCTGGAGCGAACGTATGAAAGATGTCGGACATCATACATGGAGGCAAGGATGTTTCTCTTTACTCTTTCTTGTGAACACGTGTTGTTTCATGAACTTCCTGTTTATTTTATTATTTCTGTTTTGTCTTTACATTTATTATTTAGTTTGTACTCTCTAGCCTTGTTGAAATAGTTAAGTTTTGTTTTACTTTTGTCGCTATGTGATTTATATCCTCTTCCCAGGGGGATGTACAATTTAACCGTAATGTGATCATAGTGTTTCTTTTGATCAATTGGCTTAAACACATATATTCATGTGTGGTTCATATATGTGAAGTTAACACATTAATGCAAGACTTTGAAACAAGTTTTCCGAGTTTAGGAAACAAAAGGTTACCAGAAATTTAATCTGTTACTTGATGCCATAAAAATTTAGTTGAACCTTGATCTTTAACGCAACATGCATGTCACCGTTGATACGTTTTTCTATCATTCATTGACTCTCTATTTTGGGTGATTTCGCCTCTTTTTCAGGCAGTTCTTGAAAAGCAGAGTTACATGCTTATTGGGAGGCATGATATTGAGAAATTGATGCGACTTGACCCGGCAAGTGCATGCTTACCAAATGCAGCTGGCCACTCAAACATTAATAATCTCCCCACAGATGCTGAAACAGTTGAGGTTGAATCAGAACTATGCGATTTATTATTGAATTTGCGGCCTATTAAGCAGGTATTTTTATTGCTAAAAGAAATTTCAAGTTTAGTACATGTGAGCATTGGGTCTACACAACGTTTTTATTTGTTCTTTTTTTCAGTGGATGTTAATTTTCTCCATGAGAACCTCTCCTGGAGCCTTGCTACCTTTGCTAAATTGAAATACTTACCAGATAGATATTAAGCTATGCATCAACACTTCTTTATTTATTTATTTATGTTTGGTTCTTCTTCTTTACTGCGTCATGCAGGAGAATCTAATTCGAGATGATAACAAACTTATTTTGCTTGCATCCCTTAGTGATTCATTAGAGTATGTTGCAGACTCAATTGAAAGGTAAGTTCTCTCATCTAGTTGAACCTCTTAACTTTTCTTTTCATTTTCCTCTGTAAAAGCTTCATTTGTCTGAGAACTTATGCATGTGCAAACAAAGATGGCTTAGTTTGAGCAAGAACATAGAGGTGTTTGATATCGCAGACTAAGTTTTACAGATGCTAGTAGTTTTTCTTGTATTCTGCCATGATTATTTTGGCTCCATTTCCAAGATCCTAACCATAGTCATTGTGTGAACAACGAATAGTCTTCTCTCTGTAGTGCAATGTAATTATTTGGTCCTCAAATCTCTGCAACTTTCGTTTTGTGGGTGAATGCATAATGTTTTCAGATGTTTGTTCTATCACTCATGGGATGTCCAGAAATCACAATGTAGCTTTTTACCAATGATCTGTGGACGGCTTATAATAGTTTTTTCTTGCAACACACATTCAACTTACCAAATATCGGAGATTTACAAGAATATTAGAGAATAATAGGTACTTCTATTACAGCAAAGAATAAAATTTATTGCAGTGCAGTAGGGTATCCTTGAGTTCCTTCGAAGTGCCGCTGTTCAAGGTGCCAAATTGTTCTTCCCAAAGGAAAATAATGGCATCTGTTCCCATCAGCAATTAGAATTCTACTTATAATTATATTGTCAATATTTGTTTACATGTTACATTTGAGACAATGGATCTTTGTTGTTTTTCTGGCATACCATGTTTTGCTTGTGAGTGCATTAGTGTCAGCAAAGTACTCAAACATAGACTTACTAGTATCTTCAAGGACGGTTTCAAGTTTTTATCTACTTATTGGCGTTCAAACTTCGTTGGCAAACTTTCACAGATATTAAAGCAAATTGTGAAAATCTTATCTGGCAAATAACTAATTAGTAATCTAATGGAGCACAATGGCCATGCATTTAACAGGCTTGGACAGACAACAACCACAAAAGTTCCCAATCTAGTAGAAGAGAGTGTCAAGAAGAAAAATTCTCGATCAAGCACTACACCTTCTAGGGATCTGGCATCATTTGCAGATGAGTATAGGAAATTGGCAATTGATTGCCTTAAAGTTTTACGTGTTGAGATGCAACTTGAGACAATTTTCCACATGCAGGTATGTTAGAAATGATAATACACATTTTGTTTCGGTAAAAAAATAAAACACATTTTGTCTTATGTCAAGTGGTATGTATATTTCCTTTGCTGAAAGCAGCGACAACTTTCTTACCTTGATTATTTTGACAGGAAATGACAACTAGAGAGTATCTGGAGGACCAAGACGCGGAAGAACCAGATGACTTCATTATTTCACTCACTGCCCAAGTTAGTATATTCAACTCCTGGTTGAAAACACCTATATTACCCCATTAACGATAATGAGATATTCTAAGGAATAAAAAATAAAAGAACAAAAAAAAAAAAAAGGTGTTTTAGGAGCCCTACATATATCATGCATATTTTATTCAAACCTTTTTTTATTTTTGGTAATCAAAGGATGATTGTTTGAGGATGGTTTTGAATGTATAATGCTCTTTACTTCAATTTCTCTACAAGTCATTTCACAGGTATAGAATTCTTGTAGACGTAATTCTCACTATCATATTCTTGCCATAGATAATGCGTAGGGACGAAGAAATGGCACCTTTCGTTGCGGGAGTAAAACGGAATTACATATTTGGCGGAATTTGCAGCATTGCAACAAATGCATCCATGAAGGTGGGTCGGCTTTTTTTTTTTTCTCGTCAAATTTGGATTCGCATTTTCGTTTTGTCATTCTTATTTTTATTGCTTAATTTTCGGATTATAGTCACTTAAATTTTGTCTGCACTTAATCTATTCCTCTTCGCTGCTAACAAGCGAGATCTATTTTCTTACTAGGCTTTGGCTGATATGAAATCCATCAATCTTTTCGGGGTTCAGCAAATATGTCGAAATTCAATTGCCTTGGAACAGGTAGATTTAATTCCATCTTCCTATGCCTTGTATCATCATCGGTTAACTACTTATTCAGGGAAAATTTGCTAATTCCTACCTTTCATTCCTGCCATCCCAATATAATCTTGAAAGCAAGGCTTGGTAACCCTACTGTCAGCTAGTATCTTTTGGGGTGGGTTGTTATATGGGCATAATTCGAGATAGCGAGACGATAACCTGGTCCACTCAAAAGCTGCTAACGGATATGTAGAACCTGCTCAACTTGTATAAATCTACCATCTAAGATGCTAATATTTCATATCCTTGACAAATCCGCCAAATGGAGCTCCAGCTTGGTTTACGGAACTACCTAAGTAGCCTAGTTGGCGCACAGAACTATTTTATAGTGGGTGGTTTAACTTTAGCAGGGACGTGTTGTAAATATTTACTTGCACCAAATCTTTGATATTAAGATTTTTTATTCTTCTTTTGGTTTTAGAAGTTTCAAGTATGTCATGTTTTATGGTCATTTTCTCTGCTGCAGGCGCTAGCAGCAATACCATCAATAAACAGTGAAGCGGTACAGCAGAGATTAGACCACGTTCGAACTTACTACGAACTTCTGAACATGCCATATGAGGCAAGTCACTGGAACTCACGACTTCCATTTGTGTTATTGTTATATTTTTTCCAGCTTCAGATGTCAATCTTAAGCTCCCCTTTGCAGGCCATGCTTGCGTTCATAACAGAGCATGAGCACTTGTTCACAGCGGCTGAGTAAGTCAGCACAACTTTTTTATCTGAATCTCTTCAGTCGGAGGAAATTGTTTAGTTGTTTAAATAACGTGTTGAATTCTGTTTTTCCAGGTATGCTAATCTTCTGAAGGTCCAAGTTCCAGGAAGGGAGATTCCTGTTGATGCACAAGATCGCGTAACTGAGATTTTATCCCGTTAGTGTTCTGGAATTTGAGTGAGAACGGAGTCTTGCATCATTCTGCATGTGGTTGTTTTCATGTATGCAAATCTATGATCTTTTCTCGAAATTGGCAGAAGCGCAATCTGACAGAGATTGTATTTTCGGCAATATCTCTGTATCACATTACGCCACATCGTGTGAATTTTTGTTGTGTTTTGTTCTGGTGAGGTCATATTGTAGCTCTCTTATCATTCTTGTTATAATTTGTTCATGTGCAGTATCAATTTTGTTCATTTGTGTTTGCAAAACAAAAAAACAACTTCGGTTTTGAGTTTGGCGAGAATAGAGAAAAATGTAATTTAAATTTTCCAATGCTCTTTAGTTTTTGTAAATCATTTATGGTTATCACTTTCTGTCCAACAACTTAGACTATTGTCATATTCTTTTAACTAATGTTAAATTTCTCTCACTTATCAACGCTTCAGGAAATCTTTAACTGCGAAGTGAAAATTCGAGTTATGTGAGATGCTTGGAGATTTATTCCAAGGACAAATTAACATTTTTAAATTCACTAATTTTTGTTATATTGATTTATTAAACCAAATCAAATTAATTTATCAAACCAATTTTAAAAAGAGAGAAAGGTTTCCACTTTCTACTAAAAAAGAGAAAAAAGGCGGCCAAGCAAAAGAAAGTATCTTCCTATTGCCCCATGTTTGAAATCAGTCCCCTGATTAAGAGTCCATTGTCAGGCCAACTAATTAAACTCGAAGTTCGTTCGGGGCAGAATTCAGGTTGTAGGATTGAAAGCTCCATGGACAAGGGAGTAGTGAGCTCGAGCTCTTGACGGAGGATCAGCAGGGTGACATTGATTATCCACAAGCATCGTGGTTGTACTTGTACCCTTAAAGTTTTCGTGCTTTGACAAATTGTTCTTTTAATTATAAGTTTGCTAATTAGCCTTATTCTTTTGTTGAACTACATCAATGTGGTGGTTTTATGGATGACAAAAGTACTCGTTTGTGCCTTATGTGTCTATGTCTTAAGGGTTTGTTCGCTTTATCCTTTAATTTTTCATGCTTTGATAAATTGCCACATACAAAACTTTTGATTTTAACAATTAGCATCCTTTGTTTCGTCACAATTTAACCAGCGTTTATCAATTCGAGTCATCTTGCACCTTGTTGACATGTTCGGGGGCTAATTATCAGTATTAAAGGTCGAGGAGGAAGTTTGGCCAAGCACAAAATGAAATGCTATGTCTTTGAAGCGAAAGAAAAAATAAATAGGCTGTAATCTAAATAGAATTATTATTCAGACTAGTCAAGTTAAACTTAAAACACCAACTATCATCGTCAAAGATCTTAGTTCAGTTGTTCATAGCAATTATCCTTTGATCAGAAGAAAAATCAGCAACTAGATTACCTGCGTTGCGAATCATCGCCTTCTCAACATCAGGTGCGAGAGAACAAAGAAAGATGAGCCAATAACACAAGTGGAAACGGCAAGCAGTACAGAGTCTGCTAACGCTGCATAGGTGCCTGTGATGAATGCAACCACCATTGCTACCATGGCAAATGGAGTTAAAATGAAAGCTGTGGAGAAGAGGGAGATCATCCGTGACTTATCCTGTGGCATTGGGATGTAGATGTGGATAAACACAGCAGAGCAAGAGAGCAGCATGGCTATTGTATCGTATATCATAAACACCTTGAATGCCG
>JAFMPE010030106.1:15642-27328 GCA_024759925.1 Ficus religiosa | reverse complement strand
ATATATATATATATATTTTGAAAAGTGAAATTTTATTTCACAAAAAAACAAAATATATAAGATACAAATGGCCCTAAATACAAAGGAATTCGATCCCAAATCAAAAATTGGATTCACCAATAAAAATCAAAACAGCACATGAGTGAATATAAGTATTGAGACTCGAATGGGGGAAGATCCTCTCGACACATAAACTTCGAGCTTGATCATTGCTCGTTAAGCAACACCAAAATAGTTGACGGACTAGTCCAGATAATCAAGATCAATCCCCACGTAACAGGGGTACTCACACCACAATATCCGATAACAAATGGATGGGAGACGCAAATAGAGGACATCATCTCCTTATTACCGAAGCAAAAACATCAAACTAAATATAAAAAAAATTACCAAAGGAGCGGAAATATCAATGCACTTATCACAACAAAACAAAAGAAAGATCCACCGGTAGCAAGTCATCGCCGTCAAATGGAAGCCAGATCTGAGCGAAGCTACCTCAAAAGGACAACCCACCTTCAAGACATGTTAGATCAACCCCAACGGATGCACTACTTCACACACAACCAGCATCACGAGAAAGCCGACATTGAGATGAGTCCGGAGACTAAACTTCATGGTCAGAAGCCTGGCGATGTGTCCGAAGGGGGCGCCAAAACTCCAGCGAAACATTACAATTTTTTTTCATATTCAAAGAGAGAAAGAGAAGGAGAGAGAAAAATTTCGACCCACTTTCTAAAATCCAACAAATTTTTATTACAAAAAATTTGTACATTAATAGCAAATAAGTTCGTGCGTGTTGTGTGTTAAATGATTAATAGTACTCTCAACCGGCTTTCAATAGAAGAACAAAATAAAATCAACACGTTATATAATGCCAAACAGTCTCTAGTCACCAAAAATATATATAATCAAAACACTATTCATATCTATTTCTTGAACATTTGATGGATATTGTCAATAGTCATGTATATAATACTTCAGGTAATTCTTTTTTTTTACGTATTGGATTTATTTCGTTGAGATTTTGTCTATTAATATATATATATATATATAGACGAGTATAAATTTCCCCCTTTAAAAAATCTCTTTTAGTTTCAGTGTATTATTTTCTGTTTAATCAGTACAATTAGATCCTAATATATATTGTACTCTAAAATTAATCATGTCACATAAAAGCTTTGCCGTTACTAACTAGTAAAAAGCCGGAAGTGATCTTAGAAACTAATAAACGCCTTACATGCAAATAATGGTTGGATTAGGAGAAGATGAAGATTCAGAAATATTTGAACTTTATTATATATTTACTTATGGAATTTTTGGTAGGTTATTAATTCGATAAATTTATAACTTTGATTAAATAATACTTTTGACCAGTCCCAATAAATTAATTAGTTCATTAAATTTGTAATAGAATACATTTAAAAAAAATACATAGGTCCCACTTGATATATAAATTAATAATCTCCTTACACATCAAAACTATATATACGCATGACTTAATTAGGAAGCCTTTGTAAAATATGACTCCAATATTACTTATTTCCTTTTGAAATTGATATCTTCTTGGATCTCATCTCTAACTTTTCTTAGTGCGTTAACTATACATCGAATGCAATTTTAGTTCATTGCAAAAATGTATAGTTTTATGACGTCTAGTTAATAAGACTAATTATATTCATGAACTTAGTTAAACAAATATATAGAATAATGATAATTCCTAATTTGATAATTAGATAATATTTGTATAGTCACACTACATAATATTAAGTTCAATGGTTTGGGGGAAAAAAAAATAAATAAAGAATGTAACACCTTCTAATTTCCATTATAGATTTCTATAGCTATTAATAAAGAAAACTATGACCATTATGTGTTTTATGTTTTCACTATGAAAATTTAAGGGGATTTAAATGTCCCGAACTTGTGCAAGTCAAAATGAAAGCATTTGCATGTATTTTTCCTGAAAAATGTTAATTGGAGCAAAACTTATCGAGTTAAATACCGAATGTAATTGTAACATCACAACACTAATGGGAACGTTGAAATTAGTCAAGTATAGAGTTTTTCTCAAATTTTGATTCTAGGGCTAATTGTGTAATTTTGTGAAAATATCATATCAAAATATGATATTTATAGAATATGATGGGTCAATTTATGGTTTTCAGAATATGTGGGCCAAATTTTTTAAAGGTTGAAGGTTTTTAAAAGTTTCTAATTGGACATAAGTGGAGCACCACCTAAAATAACCAATAGAAAGTTAGTTAGATTAAAAAATAAAAATAAAAAGGAAAAGATGAAGGGATTAACATCAACCATCTTCTCATTTGTCAAACAAGGTTTTAACACTCTCCTCTCCCACTTCTTCATTTTCTCTCAAGAAAATTTGTCATCCTTGCTAACCATCCAAGAAAAACTCACTACCACCACTCTAAATGCTTAAAACTCCATCTCATTCTCTTCCTAACTTGTAATATAGGAATACCCAAAGCTTTGTTCATCTTTTTAAAAGCTCCTAAAAATCCATCCCAATAAATTAATTAGTTCATTAAATTTGTAATAGAATACATTTTAAAAAAAATAAATAGGTCCCACTTGATATATAAATTAATAATCTCCTTATACATCAAAACTATATATGCGCATGACTTAATTAGGAGGCCTTTGTAAAATATGACTCCAATATTACTTTTTCCTTTTGAAATTGAAATCTTCTTCGATCTCGTCTCTAACTTTTCTTAGTGCGTTAACTATACGTCGACTGCAATTTTAGTTCATTGCAAAAATGTATAGTTTTATGACGTCTAGTTAATAACACTAATTATATTCATGAACTTAGGTAAACAAATATATAGAATAATGATAATTCCTAACTTGATAATTAGATAATATTTCTATAGTCACACTACATAAAATTAAGTTCAATGGTTTGGGTAAAAAAAAAAAAAAAAAAACAATAAAGAATGTAACACCTTCTAATTTCCATTATAGATTTCTATACTATTAATAAAGAAAAGTATGACTATTATGTGTTTTATATTTTCACTATGAAAATTTAAGGGGATTTAAATATCCCGAACTCATGTGAGTCAAAATGAAAGCATTTGCGTGTATTTTTTCTGAAAAATGTTAATTGGAGCAAAACTTATTGAGTTAAATACCGAATGTAATTGTAACATCACAATCTTAGTGGGAACGTTGAAATTAGTCAAGTATTGAGTTTTTCTTAAATTTTGATTCCAGGGCTAAATGTGTAATTTTGTGAAAATATGGTGTCAAAATATAATGTTTATAGAATATGATGGGTCAATTTATGCTTTTCAGAATATGTGGGCCAAATTTTTTAAAGGTTGAAGGTTTTTAAAAGTTTCTAATTGGACATAATTGGAGCACCACCTACAATAACCAATAGAAATTTAGTTGGATAAAAAAATAAAAATAAAAAGGAAAATATGAAGGGATTAACATCAACCACATCTTCTCATTTGTCAAACAAGGTTTTAACACTCTCCTCTCCCACTTCTTCATTTCCTCTCAAGAAAATTTGTCATACTTGCTAACAATCCAAGAAAAACTCACTACCACCACTCTAAATGCTTAAAACTCCATCTCATTCTCTTCCTAACTTGTAATATAGGAATACCCAAAGCTTTGTTCATCTTTTTAAAAGCTCCTAAAAATCCATCTTTAATGGCTGTAAATTTGAGTTTTGAAGGATATTGGTGTTTCAAAAAAGAGAAATGAATATTAAGGTAGAAGATTAATGATCGAGGAAGCGGATCGACGTGAATGTGCATATGAGATAGAACCCGTAGTAGCCAAACTTTGATATGAAGTTTCTTTTTTAAAGTTGGCCTTATGGTCTTCTTATGATTTATGCATTATTTTACCTTTAAGCTTTGTGATTTCAGCTCCAATATGTTTTCGTATTTAAGGACTTTGAACTTTTTAAATTTTTTTAGTTGCAAGAATAATTTGCATTATAGTTGTGAGATTTTAAACCTTAAATATTTATGCACTATTATGGTTATGTTTGTTTAAGAGAAAAAATAAATAATTATTCTGCAATTTCAGTATATCAAGTATGCATGTATATATGTACGTTATGTTCTCTCTGGTCGCGGTCTGTCGCCAGCCTAGCTTAGTAAGGTGACAGGCGGTGGGTCGTGACAAAGAGTACATTGATAAATTAATTTTTTTATTAACACAAATCAATTAATAAATTATAAATATCTACATTAATAAAATTTCATGGTCCAACGGATACTAAATTATAGAGATTTAACTCTATCTAAATTTATAGAAGATAAGGGATAAATTTAGCGTACTCTTGTTAAAATTTTAGTTTCATTTTCATTTTCGTTTATAATTATGTTGTTAAATTTTAGGAAAACTTAAATGAAATTTTTTGATTTTTTTAAAAATAATTTTTAATGAGTAAATAGGTAGAATATAAGTATAGCGTCCCAATGATCCCATCCCTAGTGGGTTTGAAAGATAAGAAGGGAAACGGATATGGGAGTGAGGGAAGCATACCCACCTCTGCACTATTGCCATTTTTGAGTCATATAGAAACAATTTAACAAATTTACACAAGACATATATATATACATGATGATATATATATTTTTTTTGATTCTGTCTTATATATATATATGTATGTAAACAACAAAACTTGCTTTAGCAAAAAAAAAAAAAAAAAAAAAGGCAAGGTTTGCAAGTACATCGAGTGATCATCAAATAAATTGCAAATGTCTAGGTACTGTTTAGAAGAAGAGAGAGCATATGTTCCTCGGTTAAATAACTCTGACAAATACTAAACAGCCTGAATATCTGTTGGTAAATAAACCTGTTGGTAATCAGCAAAAGAAAAAAAACAAACCCTGGTGGTTAGCTAGCTTTTTTAAACCCCTAGGTAGCATCACATTCTTTTTTTTTTTTTTTTTCCAAATATATATGTATATATTATTCATATATATATATTATATTATGGAACAACTACCAAACATTAATTACATGTAAGTTTTTGAACTTATGGTGGAGGATTCGAACTCTGTACCTTTATATTGAGTCACGTATGGTATTATTATTATAATATACTTACAACCACATGTTAATAATGTGTTTGAATCACACACTTAGCTTCGATACATTGTAAATATATTCCTTTAAAAATTATAAATATCTATAATTATACGGAAAAAAAAAAACATAATTCATCCTCTCGTCATTTAAATTTACCTCAACTACATACACACCCTTGACATTTGAACTTTTGATTTCAATATTATCCTCTTGACCTTGTCCCAAAAAAAAATAAAAATGGAAAAGATAATTCAAACCCTCAAAATACCCTTTTGAGCCTTGTTTTCAAACGTAATTCTGATTTTCTGATATCTGTAGTTAGTCAGACACACTCCCAACTTCAAACCATAGCTGAAAACAACCTTTAGTCATAATATTTTATTGTGATGCTTTCAGTCGCAATATTTTTATAATTAAATATTATTTTAAGTCGTAAGTCGTAATCTTATCACCAATATGAATTTAATCATATTAATTATGATTAAAACTTTCAGACGCAAGATTTTTAATCACACCAAAATTTTACGACTAAAACCTTGTCATGGCTAAATAGGGATATATATAAATTTATGTTGGAAAATATTGCCGTACAACATAACGACTAATTAGTTGAATTCCCTTTCTATGTGGACACTTCATTGGCACCAACTTATAAAAAGAGGGACTAATTTATCTTGGATAATATATTGCCGTACAAGACAAGGACTAAGCATATTAAAGTGGCAAAAAAGGAAATAATAAAAAAAAAAGGAAAATATCAAGTATGAAGAAAACATTCATTATTGATTTTGGTTTTCTTGGTGATGATGCAATACAATGCTTTTTTTGTTTTGCTTTATTTTTGTCTTTTTTTGTATTTTGTATATATATATATATTTTGGGATACAATGGTTTTTATTGCTTGTATTTATTGCTGTTAATTCTGATCGAACTGGATTTTATTTCATTTGTTTTTTTAATTTACATACACTAGTCTTCCGTAATTCATGAACTAGTGAAAGCTCAAACTACGGATTTAAAAGGAAAGTTTGTTGCTCTAAAGTACTTTAGTGTGTGTATGTATTCTCTTTATTGATTCTAAAACTAAATTGATTAAACAATAATTTGGTCAGAGGGTTTAGATCATGGCATTCACGTTGTAAGATTCAGGTTCAAATCCTTAATTTAGAAAAGAGAAACAAATTTAATTAGTTATGTAATTCGTCATACATTTATATTGAATTCCAAATTACGTTACCAGATATCAACAAGTTAATGTCCCACACCACACCCCCCCCCCCCTCCTTTTTTCCTTAACTAGAGATCGCAACCTCTTGTATTTCATTGTAAATATTAAAAAGCAGCATCCCATATTAGGGTCCGTTTTTTAAGCACATATTTAGACGTCCGGTTTGGATCCTAAAGTTACAACTCAAAAAAAAAAAAAAATTTTTCCTGAAAATTTAATCTCAGTTTCATTATTTATAGTTATTATTATAATTTTGTAACTCAAATTTCAAAAGTCTATAACTTTACATATATATATATATCCAGATTAGATATATTTTTTTAAATTGCATATAATTTCGTTACGAATGAAACAAGTTTCATATTGATTACATTTCTTTTTTTCGAATATCAATTCAAACGCCTTACTAAACGTACAACTCAATTTAAATCCAAATTCTATAATCCAAACCCAAACACTAAATGCATGCTTAGTTTCTTTTTATGGTCAATATTTAATATTAATATATTTTTTTAGTACCTTAGTAAGTAGTAATGAAACACGAAAATGTATATGTACTACATGTGTTTGGTTTGCCGATTGAAGATGAAATTGTTTAGTTAGAGTTGGTTGACTTTTCAAAAACTAGTTATTATTTTTGTTGACTTATAAAAATAAAAAAATAAAAATGGAGAGGAAAAATTTGAGTTGGAGATGTACAATCAAACGAAGGTTAAGTGAATTATGGGATTTATTAGCTTATGATATATTTTGACTAGAAAAAATCAGAAATTATTTTATGGCCATTAATTCAGAAACAAGTAAAAAAAAAAAGCCCTAAAACAATTGTCAGCATAATAATTAAAAAAAAAAACCTATGAAATTAATTTGGCGGAAAGAATTTTTTTCTTGATAAAAATTTGTTCCAGAATGTTTACCTCTTAGGTTTGAGTACTGCCAGAAAAATTACCTTTTTCTTTTTCATTTTGTGAAAACTCCAACAGTTTTACATAAGATTAAATTTATCAAATTAAGGCAATACCCAATTATTTTCCCAGATATATATATATCAATTTAATTCTATTAGAAGATTTAAAACTGGATATATATATATATATATATATATTTCTTGCAACTGTAGTTTACTACTGATCATGAATTTCTAATCGATCAACATCTTTAGTTTTAGAACTGTTTAAGCGGCTACAAAGACTAACGCGTATCCAACATATATCTAGGAATAACATTGGTAGGGACTCTAATCTTTTTACCAACTTTTTAATTATCTCAAAAAAAAAAAAAAAAAACCTAATTTGTGTGTGACAAGTTTTTATTACTGTTATTATTACTTATTTTTACATTTAAGAGGGAAGGATTTGTAATTACATCTTAACATGAAGTCAGATGTAAATTTATCATTAGAACCATACAAATTTTTTCCTTAATTAATGACTACATATACAAATATATTTTTATTGGAAATACAATTCATCAATGAAAAGAAAGACACATATAGATTGGTACTAAAAAGAGTAAATAAAACAGTTGAGATACCTACCATCTTTTATGTCTACGTCCTTTAGTGCTTAACATACTTAATTTTCTTAAGGTGAACTAGTAAATTAATTTAATTAGTTGACTAAAACTTACAAGAAGATCATGCATGTGATTCATAATAATTCTTCAATTTCAGAGATTATATCAATTGGCATAATTGATCAGTTTTTTTTAAGCCAAAAAAAAAAAAAAAAGGTTTTCATCTTTATTATTGTCATGCTTCTTCCATATATTATACAAAAAGTATTAAGAAGGGTATTATTGTCACATCTGCCTAAGACTTTTATGATTGAAAATATTACTTCCAAAGTTTGAAATTTAATTTTGATAAAAGGAAAGAAACTAAAAGTTTGTAAAGGGGAGTTAAGGGAAAATTAGTGGGAGTTAAGGGAAAATTAGTGACGAATTAATTACTTTTTTTTTTTTTTTTTTGTCTCTGAACTATAGGTTCATTATTATTTTAGTTTCTAAAATTTAAAATGTACTAAAATCAATCCTCGAACTATCAGTTTGTCCTAAAGTCATTTTCCCCAAAAAATTGTTAAAAAATAGAGAGTAATTATCAATGAAAATTACGAGTATTTTATTTAGGGTTTTCACATTCGAATTTTAATATAATTTCTAAGCTGTAAATTCTCAAATACCCTAATAATAAAATGCAAAAGTAACCGCTACTGAAATGTCAGTGATCTTCATATGGTAACTAGCTACAATCTATTTTTAACAGCGTTTTAGTCGAAAGGATTGTTATGAGATAAATTAATAGTTTGAATACTGAGAGTGATATGTTTTATTCACCATTAATTAGTTACGAAAGAATCAATTGCATGTCACATTGATCCATTGTACTAATTATAAGATATATAATAAGATGAATATTTTAATGTCATAACTATCAAATTTAAATTTAAAAACATAATAGCTATGATGCTAATAGTAATGTTAGGGACATAACCTTTAATCCAAACTTTCGAATACAAACTCACGTGTCGGTGAATTGTTGTCTTTTTCATTGATAGATATAATCAATTATTATAATAATCTTTTAAACACTTGTCAATATAAAAAATTATAACTCTAATACCACATAAATTGGTACCTAAAATTGAGATTCACTAGAGTTTTGTGTCCTTAGCATTTTTCTAATTTTAAAATATCCTAAAAATAAAAAAATGCTATTATAATATGGCCATTATTGTAAAGAAAACAAAAGCTTTAATTGTAATTAAGAAAAAGAAGAGGGTATGTTTGTCGTCTGGGGAGTGAGGATCAACAATTAAATGGACTTTACCATGATATGAACTAATCCTCTCTGCTCGTCTGATCAAAGTGATTAAATGCCGTTCGCTTTTTCGAGATGTATCGGCCATAAATGACCAGACAAAAGGCAAAACCAGCTTTTGGAAATCGGGGTGTTGAATGAAATGAAATAATAGCATGGGTGAATTATAAAAATAAAAATAAAAAAAATTTGTGGCATTTTCGTAGTTTGTGAGAAGATGAGGTCTGAATCGCATAGCTTTTACGTGAAATGGTAATAATCCCCACGGAAATGTATGCCCAAACACACAGACACACCCCCCTTTTTCTTTTACTCCGAAATCTGCATCAGAAAATGACACCGCACTGCAAACTTTATCAGTCCATTTTATATAAATATATACAATATAATAATTATAAAATTATATCCTTATTTTCTTTCAATATTATTTCCCAAATTTATTTCTTCTCCTTTGAGTTTACAGGTTGCTCTTCCATGGCTTCCACTATCTTCTTCTTCTTCTTCTTTTTTCTCAATCACACACAATTTAAGCCAAAAGATAATACATACATATTTATTTTTATGTATATTAATATATAACGAAATAACAGAAGAAAAAACATACAAACTAAATTAACTGGGCTGTGAAAAGCTACTGTGTTTTTATTAGACAAATATATATACTTATATATTTAAATGTTCCTTCATTTTACGAATTAACAATCATAAAAATAAAAAAAAATAAAAAAAAAACATTACCCAAATACGATCTCTCTTTGTAAGTTAAGATGGGGTCGGACCGTGCCCTAACCGAAGCTCCAGATCAAGCTCTTCATGGCCGCCATTATTGTCAGCCGATTCCGAGGGTTCCTCAGCCGGCCTGCTCCGATATTGACGGTCATGGCGGCTGCGGTGAGTGTTAGTATCGATGCGGTGGTCCGGGAAATTCACGGACGGCGAGAAAGCAGGCCGCAACAAGTCCCGCGGCAGATACGGCGAGGGCGAGAGCGACGGAGGCTCGGAGCAGGCGTAGGCAGTGCTGTTAGGGTTTTGCAATTGGTAGACAAGACATAATCCGCCGCCGCTGGCGACGAATTCCCCGGTCGGGATTATGAACGAGCTGGAGGAAGGCACGGCGGACGACGAATTAGAAGCGGCGACAGCGGTGGCTGCGGCGGCGGCAGAAGGGTGGTTGATAATCGAATTGGGCGGCGAGATGACTTGGTGGAGGCGTGCGCGGTCACGGCGGTGCACATTCATGTGGCCGCCGAGGGCTTGGGCGGAGCGGAATTCCCTGCGGCAGAAGGCGCAGGTGTAGGATCTTGGAGGCCACGTCGTCCCCATGACGTTGCCGGTGTCCTCCGCGAAGGCCCGCACCTCCCATGAGTCGTCGTCTTCAGCCGGGTGGCCGTGGGAGCTAGGGTTCCACATCCAAGCAGCAATAGTATTACTAGAAGAAGTGGTAGTGGCAGTACTAGTAGAAATAGTAGTAGAAGAAGTGGTATTATTATTATTAGGGTTTAATTGAAGTTGATTTTGGCTATTGTCCTGTGATTGAGTCAAGTTGTGGAGGTGGGTCAAGGAGAGAAGGCCAAGCTCTGTAGCCATGGTACTATTGCGTTTCTAACATATTTAAGATATATAGATATATAGATGTAGATGATATGGGAGTTGATGTGGAAGGGCAATTCAAGAGGAGAAAAATGGGTACTTAAATATATATTTTTTATTTTTTCTATTTATGCATATATATATACATATATATATAATATACATACATATATATATATATAGTACTACTACTACTGAGATGGGGATATGGGCTATAGTAGCTAAAATAAAAGGTGAACAGAGATAGAGAGTCAAGACAAATTTGAAAACCCTAGACCACTGATCGAATCTATCACCAACATTTGTCAACCAAGTGATTGGATTTTAGTAATCTTGGGATTATAATATGTCAGCCCATCCAGTCGCTAGCCAGAGAGTTTTTAACAAGATATATTTTAGATTTGTATTTAATATGTATGCTAATTTAACTCAAATCTATGCGTCTGGTCTCTGGTTATTTTAATAGGGTATATATTTCTTGCCTTTTACCTAAGCTGTTTTGTTTTCTCCTTTGTTTTATTTTGAACCTTATCATTCTTTTTCTTCTTCTTTGATAATACATGGAATTGATAAAATGACAAGGATGTCAGAATGGTGTAAATTTAGTCGGAATGTTTTAGTACACCTAATAATTTTTATGACCATTATTTTAAAAAAAAAAAAATCTAAGGTTATATATCTTGTGAATAAGGACACATTAATGTGCTTTGGCTTCGACGCCCGTGTGAATATTTAGTACTGAATCATGAGCTAATCTTGGTTCCTAGACAGCTGATAACAACAATTAACAAAATGATTAAAATATATATAGACAAAAAAGTTGAGAAACAAAGCGGAAAGTCCTACTTAAGCTAGCTAGTTCCTGGAAGACGGTGAGATATTGTACTTATAATATATATATATATATATATAAACAAGTATGCTACTATGAAAGTTTCATTTTGTTTTGATTGTTTGGCCTGACTCTT
>JAFMPE010030106.1:0-15566 GCA_024759925.1 Ficus religiosa | reverse complement strand
ATATATATATATATATATATAAACAAGTATGCTACTATGAAAGTTTCATTTTGTTTTGATTGTTTGGCCTGACTCTTGTACCATATGTATAGATTCTGGAGTTTCAATTAGTTTCTTAATGGTTGAATCTTTGTGAACTACATGTATGAGGTATTCAATAAGTATAGCCAATTAATTAATTTATGCCTTGGAATGTTTCTTGGAAATTCACAATTTCTTCTGTATTAATAATCCATTTAACTTAGTGGGTTAATTAATAAACTGGACCATGGCTCCAATATTCTCGGATACAGCAAGGAATTTATTACATGTACAGAAATTGACTTAAATAGAAATTATAAGAAAAAATGTCGTGATATAAGTCAAATGACATTGTCAAGAGGGCCTCTAGACTTGGCAAACAACAAAATATAGTCCAAAGTTAACTAATGGCACCCTTACATAATTTAAATCGGATTCTTCATTCTTGAGACCTATTTTAGGAAAAACAAAATAAAATAAAACGACATTTATTTTTTTTCTGTCATATATAGTATATATAATAACGGATCTCCAATATTAGGGATGTTCTTAATTTCTAACTCCTTCATCTTTGAAAAACAAAATGAAAAAAAAAAAATTCTAGATTTATCTAATAACTTATAATTATCTTTCTTCCAGCAAAAAATAAAAAATAAAAAATATCTTACCTCAATGTGACCAATGCTTATATTCAAATATCGTATATATATGATCAATTAACTTCGATAATAAAAGTTGTTATAAATCAACCGATGGAATATCCGGAAAATAATTCTGTTAATCAATGGGACCGATTCTAATATAATTTTTGAGTAGAATTCATAACATGATCATCAATACATTGATGACAACGTAACGGTTGAGTCAAGTCAAATTTCTACATCAAGCAATGCAATTATCATTGATATTTCTTTTAAGAATCTCTACATCAAAGTCAAATAATGTTTTCAAGAAGATGAACACTGTTGCTTCCAAAAGTTGGACTGATCAAGTTGCTACCGAAAGTTTATTCCGGTTAATAGAAATTTAAAAAAAAAAAAAAAAAAAAAGCAAGAACAATGCAACCTTTGGTTACAACGTGGAGCCCTATAACAGTAGGGATAGAGATACAGGATTGAAAAAAAATCTTGGATGGATTTAGCGGGTGAAAACTTTTTTGAAAATCGAAACCTTAAAGAGGAAAATACATTCAACAATCATGTTATTGCTTAGAAAGAGGTAAAATTAATTTCTTCGTATTATTGGGAGAAATTAGCATATCTTGATATTTTAAGGAAAATTTTGAATAAAAATCTGGTTAAGAAAAATTTATCCTACAAACTTAAAATCACTCTTGGTTGTTTTTGTTATTTATTTATTTATTTTTTTAAATGGATTCTCCTTGGTTGTTTTTATTTGCTTGCCTATTTTCCTTTTTTTTTTTTTATTTTAGTTTTGAATGTTCTTTTTTCTTTTCTTTTCAATAAAATTTTTCGTTCATAGAAAAAAAAAATGCTGTAAATAAAGAGGAAGTTCGATTGGTCGGTTCAGATGTTAAAGCACACATGGGTATCTGACTTTCTTTATCCTTGTTTTTGTTGAGAATGGTACATTACATATGATGCCATCGATTGTTTGCACCATTCCCAATAAATTGTCCAATTTATATCAAGCATTTTAAGTTTATATAACTAACTATAATATAATCCTAGCACACCCTTCTTAATATTTAAATTTAAAGTTGTGAAACATATACTTTTTTTATTTTTTTTATTTTTATAGATAGGTATTCATATACCTTTTCAAAGTTACCACATTTTCATACTTATTATGTTTGCCAACATGTTTTATTTGACAAATCAAATGTGAATAGTTGATTAACTTCGGGTTCGTTTAGTGAATGAGTTGAGTTTGAAAATTTTAAGTTTGAGTTCAAAATTTTTGTTGACTTTTCAGAAAAGACAAAAACTTTTTCAGAAAAAGACAAAAATTGAGATGAAAAAGTACATTTTAATTTGAAATGAGATAGAATACCGTACAAGCCCTTCATATCTGAAATTAAACTATCTTATAATTAGCTTTTTTTTTTTTTTATTTTAAGAAAAGTATATATATATATGTATCACAGATGGTATATTTTATAAATTATGTATGGCCAATTCTTCTTAACGGTCTGACCAAGGAAACAAATAAACTAATATATAAAATCTTACTTGTTTCCTCTAAACATTGTTCCATTCAGCGAAAAGATTGAAAAAAGAAAAAAAGAAAACATTGTTTACAACGTCCAAAATTTATGCCACCAAGTTCCAAGACATGGGACCTTTTACAGCTTGTTGTACTCATCGTATCAAAATATATCTCACTCACTAACATGAAGACTAGTTTAAATTAATTAGGAACTGCACGCTTTGACTAATAACTAATTAACAAATTGCGTTATATATATATATATATGTAAAAATTATATTATCATCTTATATATTGTCTGTAATATCTTATAATATATTAATTAGTGCATAAAACGCTAAAATCTGTCGTATTCAATAGACGACTTAATAAGTAGCTATATTGATGTTATCAGTATTGTGGAAAGGATATTCTTGAGATGGTTAATTAATTTTCAAAATACATTAATTTCTTAATTAATTAATAATTAATTCTCTTGTGCAGTACTGTGTGTAAAATAATATCATATATAGATTTGTATATGCACACATACATGTATGTTGGATTAGGACAAAGAAAAAAGGCCGCGGCCGCCCATAAAATGATTAAAAGTGTAGGACACAGAATTTAAACACAGACATATATATAATCCAACAAACATTTTAATCTTATTATTTATTCAATCTTTTTAATCCAGCAACATTCACAACAAATCTTTTACTCTATAAAAAAATGGTACTACTCACTAGGTTGTACATGTTATATTCGCGAATCAATAAATTCCATGTGTCACACACAATTATGAAATATCACATCTACCAAGGGAATTTCATCGTGCAATAAAACTACATTTATAAGTGGGGACAGTTAATTAATCCTTACTCCGAGTAAAATCTATATATGAGTCAGTTTTATACACAGTTTTTTTAAAAAGTTTGCTTTTAGTTTATTATGTCAAAAAACTACTTCTAAAAATGTTTGAATGATATATTAGAAAAGTCTTCGGTCTCTATAAGAATATGCAATCAAAATTTAAAAAAAGAAAAATGTAATTTCTGATAAAAGCTTTTATAAGTATATTTTGAAAATAAAAATAAAAAAAGTTTAAATTAAACATTATAAACTTCATTTAATATTTTTATTAATTATTAGAAAAGTTAAAAATTATTTTGACCTCATAAGTTCTTTTGATTCCAAACATTTTTCTTCTTTAACTTCATTTAATATTTTTATTAATTATTAGAAAAGTTAAAAATTATTTTTGACCTCATAAGTTCTTTTGATTCTAAATATTTTTCTTCTTTACTGTCTAAAAACAAAAGTAAAAACTCTATCAAAATGGTCTTATGTATATACCTCCCTTTTATGAGTTGATAAATTTATATTATATTGAAAATTTCGTAACAAACTCTTGCGTTCTCGATATTATTTGTCCCCCACCATCCCTTTTTTTATGAGCAAAGTTATATTAAAAAAAAAAAAAGTCTTACAAGCATAAAACAAAAACTAGAAAAACAAAAGAAACAACCACTGGAAAATATCGTTTACTTTTTTTCCCCTATTATAAATTTGTTTACATGTTTTTCTCCTTCAAATGGAATAGATCAAATCGATCTTTAAAGTTTTAGGTCCAAAACAAGTAATCGGCTTAAATAGAAGTGTAGACTGTTGTTGAGTATACATTTATCTGACAGTTTTAAATTTGAAACGAGACAAATAAAAGGAATACTTGGGACATAAGAGAAACTTTTATAAAAAATATTCATGAATTTTGCATTAGAAAACTTCAGAGGAAAAAAAAGTAGTAAATATATATATATATATATAGGAGAAATTTAAGTAGAGCTTATTAGAAGCTACTTGTGGGCCAATGTGGCTACACTGTGGATATAGTAGTAACACTTAAATGCCAAATTTATATTTGTTTGGCATATTAGTTTAACTTGAATTAAACTGTATTTTTTTGACTGGATTTTTGTCTTTTTCTGAAAAATTAACAAAAATTATAACTAATTTTTAAAAAGTCAACCAACTTCAATTTTAAAATTTTAATTCCAACTAACAATCTAAACGAATAAAAATCATTACATCAACACGACACAAAAAATGAATGCTAGATTGATATCATACGAACTTAAACTAAAGTTATCTAACATTTGTCTTATATTAGTTAAGAATGAAAAAAAATTGTGTCATATTAGTTAATAGATTAAAAAAAAAAAAGGTAATTGTTTAAGTAATTTTCTCCAGAAAAAAGGAGTATGCTCTTAACTTACTTTAGTCACTGCCTTTTAATTTTACCCGATGGTGTAAATCATGATTAAAAATGATAAATCTATTTGAATACAGTCAATGTCCAGAAAGAACACCACCCACATCTCACGTAGGGTTTCCATCTTAAAAGATACTTAGCACGTATAAAATAATTTTTTTCTAACAAATTTTCTGTCAGGACAAGCTCGTACATCTTTCCGACCAAAAGGTCATTTGTCAGCAAATCAGTCGACTTTTATCAATGAAATATTTGTCATGAACATTGTATTGTCGTTTCAAAACAGAAATCAACTTTTCAAAAGCGAAATAAAATGCAAAAAGAAAAATAAAAATAACAAGGAGGGCAAGATAGAAGTTTACGTCAAAATTAACAATGAATGCACCAACTCCTTTACCAATTATGCATGTGAATTGTAGTTTTGAAATTGGTTATATACACTATTTTTATAGATAACTAACTGTATTTATTAATTAGAATATACTAATTTATGTCATTGAATATAAACCTTGTTTGCGGAACCATACGAACTGTAATATCCAGATTAAAATATTTGAATGAAAAATATTTAAACAAAATCATTTAAATTATCATCTGAATTGACATTTAAATATTAATATTTGAAAAAGTACATTTGACTAAAAACATTTAAATTTATATTTAAATATCAAGGCGGACATTCAAATGCTCTATTTCATATGTGAAAATCCTAAAAGAATGGACAAACCAGAAGATTTCTTTGAAAAGAAACTGAAGTTTCTCTCATATTGACAGCAAGGAAAGGAGAATCCTCTGGTGAACTAGTTTTTATTTCGTTACGATTGTCAGAGAAGAAAAAAGAATTTTGAGTTATATGGAGAAGAGGAAATTAGAAAGTAAAGAAGTAACTTATTAGACACATTATTTTTTCGGCGTTCAAACTTCATAAAGAAAAAAAAAAAGTATATATTAAGGGGGAAAAAAAAAGAAAGAAAGAAAGAAAGAAAAAAAAAAAAAAAAAAGAGAGAGAGATAAATTTAACAAAACAATCATTCCTATAAGGATTCAATCATAACATAAATTAGATTCAACATTGATTTTATTTTATTTTTCTTTTCTACCAAATAATATATATATATATATATATATATAATTTTTATCCTTCTTTTCTATCCACTTCAAATTATTTTAAAGTTCTCTGTCTACACGACATGTCGTTTCATCATCAGCGACATGTCGCTCATTATTCTTTCTCGTTTTCCTTTGTCATCGTTAGAAAACGTGTCGTTTTCTCTCCTTAATCGTTAATCCTCCATGGAAAGGGACAATTTGACAAACAACTGACAAGTTTACTTCCATACGACAACTATCTGCTCACTTCAGCTTCTGCAACTTCAGTCTCAGTGCTTCAAATTATCTGATCAGAGATGTTCTTTTTTTTTTTTTTTTTTTTTTTTTTTTTTTTTTTTTTTTTTTAATCTTGTGAAAGTGGGATTTTTTATTTATTTTATTTATATATATCATATTTCCTTGTTGTGATACTTTTTGGTTATTCAGCCAATGGGGTCATGTGACTTCGCCAAGCTTCACCTATTTCGGGTAACGATATTCTTTCCCAACTCTATTTACTTGTTTTAATTTTTTTTAACTTTTCCTTTTTGTTATAAGCATCTATAAATTTTTTTGAGGTATTTATATATATATATATATATATTTATGTATGTGTGTGTATATATAATTGTGGGGTTCTTAGCATCAAAGCAAATAGGGAATCATACACCTTTTCTGTTTCTTGCATGAACTATGAAGTATGGTGTTCATCGCTGATGTGGGTCATTTGGATGGAGACAAACAGCAGAATCCATTTTAAGAAAAAGGAAATTAATAGATTTGTTCTATCTTTTCGAGAAAGCTAAATATTTATTAGCTAATTTGTGGGCTTTCATTGATAAAGTTTTTGAAGGCGAGCGAGTTGAATTAGAAAGTTGTATTAGGCTTTTAAAGTCTACGCTATTTGATGTCTTTTTGTTGCTTTTTCAGTTGTAGATTTCTTGTCCTTGAGCCTTTTGTACTGGTTCCATTATTAATATGCTACAGTTTGTAAAAATAAAAAACAAAAAAAGCATCATAGCAAATACTTCTGAAAACATTTTGGAGTTTCAAAAGATGCAAAATTTGGGCAAATGGGATTTTTTTTATTTTTTTTACCATGTTTTTGAAGAACTGAAAGTTTCATCTTTTTCTTTTTTTCTTTTTTATTTATTTTTATTTTTTTAATGTTCTTCGCAGCTGTAGAAATATATTAACCAGCTTCTATTTAGATAGATGAATTTTCCACACACCTTTTGAAATTTCTTCATGGCAGTAACAAAGTTTTTTTTTTTTTTTAGTCAGGAGTCCTTGAGTAAGTAAGTCAATTTTTCAATGAAATCTCAACTTTAAAACGTGGTTTTCTTTCTGATGGTATACTTGTAAGATCCTTACTATATGATCTGTTGTATCTTGTTATGCATCCTAAACAGTGTGATATGTACCAAGTGACGGATTTTTTTGGTAACTTATAGGCAATTGTAGAGTGGTCCAAAATTGAAATGCATTCATTTTATTTATCTGATTGATGTTGAGAAGAGAGTAGTAACAAGTTTGTCGCTATATATTTGTCCTATGGTGCTTACCGTGCTTCACATGACTAAGACAGGTATTTCAGTTGCAATACCTTTTAACTGTAAATATTAGAACATCCGGGCAAGTTGTAAACTGGAGAGTCTCGATTTCGACTGCATCTTTTATTTTCATTTTTTCATGGCATTAATCCTTTCTTTGAAATCCTCCTCCTTTTTTCAATGCTTTGGTGAAACATTGCAAATATTAGTCTCCCTGATATATTTGCAAGCCAAGTTTAACCTGCCGTTGGTGTTTTTGGTAAGCCGGACTATGTATGTTAACGCGATATTTATGGGAAATGCCAAAGTTCCTGAATTGACAAAAGTTTTCATTAAAGTTCTTGTTCCTTTTTTTTCCCCTGCTGAGATTACATACTTCGGTTGGTCCTCCTGTATGTTTGAGTTTTTGTGCCTTTCTCAAGCGGTAGGAAAAATTGGAAATTGTTTAGTTCCTTCGGCTACGTGATTTGATCGGACGTTTGTTGTGTCATTTTGATATGCTCTTGAGTGCCAATAAGTTCGCAAAAGTTAAAAAGAAAGTATCAATGTAGGATTGTATGGCGGAGAGATGAAACGAAGATATTTACTGGTTGGTAACAATCTGTAAGAATGGAAGAGTTTTTCTTTTCTTTTATTTCCTCCCTTTTATTCCCTAATCTATATTTCTTGATAACTTGGTCTAAGGTTAGCGAGTTGTTTCTAAAGGTTTACTATAATCTTTTCTTCGTTTTAAGCTCAGACTGTGTTTAGTTTGGTCTACCTTGAGTCCTGTCTGGGTTTAATCTTTGTTTATTTTTAACTTCGGGACGGATTTTTTGCCTCTGAAAATTTATTAACATTTGTAAACATACTCCCTTGTATTAACCAAACCTTAAGTTTTCGAGAACATATGCTCTTGTTATTTTTGTATCTTCTCTTAATTATGCAGTCTCTAACCATTTTTTTTTTCCCTCTTCTTATACAACCCCATTTCAACATTTCCTTTGCAAAACAGCTTTCTCAGTTTAAGTTTCTTAATTTTCCAAATACAATTCAAACTTGTGTCTGCCAAATTACTGGTTGTCGAAACCGCATACCATTCCAATGATGAGTGTAGGTTACTATTAGCATCCGGTCACCAGGATTATTTTCGTATGTGGAACTAGTTTAAAGCGACTTCAAAAAGATTCTAGGCTAAAATTATGTTGCGATGACAATGGAATAACCATGTGTTGTTCAGCTGAGCAGAGATGAGCTGCCTTCACCCCGTTGAAAACTACAAATTCTTATTCGGCTAAGAACTAGGTAAGGCTTGGCAATGGGATCTTAAGGTGGCAATTCTTACGTTGTTATTGTTATTTAGTTTTCCGAAAGTTGGGACTGTCGACATATTCCTGGGGCAAACAAAACGATGCCTCTTAAGGTCATTCTCTACTTTTACATGAATAAGGAGAACTAGGGAAATGTCCCTCAACCAGAGAGGGAATAAGCACCGGCCTTATTTACTTTGTATTAAACCATTAAGTTGCGGATTCTGCAATGTTTGATTTGCGTCCTCATTAATACTTTTCATTGCCGATTGTATTACTCGGGATGATCTCTAACCATCCGACTCATGTCCTTGCAGTAATCAGCGTCCAGATTGATCTGCCATAGTTTTTGGAGAAAAACCAAAATGATCATAGCCAAAGATAAAGGCACGTCTATCAAACCATTGATACCTAACGCTGCAGTCATATTATGACTTGCCGAATTGCCGAGCACCACATTTTATGACTTTTTTAATTATTTATTATTTTTTAATTAATAATGAGTGTGAATTCAACTGCTGCAGCCAGTTGATCTAACTCAATCATGACGATAACGCGTAGCCCTTAATTTAGCTGCTGTAACCATGTTTTTTTCTCTAGGTTTGGGACTTTGTTATTTTGGACTGACTTTGCAACTTGGAATTGGCAAGTTAAGGTGTTGGGCCAAGGTTAACCAAATCATCCATGTCGTTGAACGCTTGAACCGCCCTTTTTTGGGCCATTCTGTTCTAGTGGAATGGAATTCAGAAAAGAATAACTTTTGTTTTTTTGTTTTTTTTTTTTTTAATAAAAGTCCTATTTAATTATCTTGGCATGATTAGTTTCTCCGGAATGAGAGGCAGAATAAACGAAAAAACTTGGCTATCATTCTCATTTTCCATAGGGGTGAATGAGATTCCACGAAACATGATTCCGTCGCCTATTTTTTTTTCGTACGAAAGGCCCTACATGAGCTGGCAAAGCTTGATGATAAAATATTCTGGTGTATTAAATTGTTTCCAAGTAGTTGTGTCCATTAAAAGAGGTCCTAAAGTTTGCCGTGACATTCGATTTTGCTTTCATGTTGTAAGACACATAAACATTCGAGGCCCGAAAAGTTTGGTACTAACTCAGCTAATTTCTCTGGGATCCATGTTCTTTTGACAGGCCAACAGGTTATATTCTTAATATTGATGCGTGCGATATAAAATACTAATGTCGGTGCGTTATGTGCTTTTAAAATACATTGAAAATGTGTTCTAAACCAAGGTTTTCAATTTTTCAACAAAGTAAGCTTGCCTTTAACATTTGTGGTTCATGTCTGAATTTTGTCACCAAAACATTAGCTGAATAGAAATGTTTCGAAGTCAATGCATACTATTCCTTAGATATTGATCACAATTTTTTTTTTTTTTAACATTGCACATTTGTGATGTGTTCTCGTCTTGACAATCTCCAATGAAGGACAGTTCATTCTCCGCGGGTAGCCGTGCTCCTGTGAGCCGCCTGCAGACACAAATACTACTCGACTGCGAGCGTCGACTCGAGGGTGGTTGGTGAGATTGTTCGGGTTCGATTAGGGAGGAAATTGAAGAGTATTTGGATAAGCTACTTCACCTGCATAGCTTGCAAAGAGTGTTCCTCGCCGCTTGTTCACTTTCTACCCACTCTTGGCACCACCCCACTTGCATATTTCTTCCCCAAAAGAAACCTGTTCCTTGAAGACTTTTGATTCCAAAATGTATGTCTATCTTTTGCTTTATTTCTCTATGCTTACTAATTACTTTATTAAATTAATACAACTCTCTTTTGTCTGGCTCAAGGCTATTATTTTAACCTTACTGATTTAACAATAATAAAAGAAGTTGTTGGGAAGGAAAGAACTTCTGACCCTCTTTAGAAAAAATGCTCATACAGAAATTGAGCCGACTAATCCACAAATTTAGGATATGAGCACTCTTCTAAATAGTTTTTTTTTTTTCCTCGGATTTGCGCGGCTTTTGGGCGCCCACTTTATTAATTTGAAAGAAAACCTTCAGGTTTCGAGCTAGGATCTAATACTGGAAGCCCCATTCCGTATATGTGTGTGGCCTATGGGCATCTGCTTTATTGACTTGAAAGAAAATTTTCGGGTTTCAAACTAGGACCTAAGACCCGAAACCCCCTTACCGCCCATTAATATAGCCCCAGTAGGGCACCATTTAAGGATAAAGAGGACTAACTTTTGTCCACTATGATGTTCTGCTAATTTGTGCTGCAACTAGATGAATTGTGGGATTCTATTATAATTGAGGCTGAATTTGATGGGCATCATTTTAGCTCTATGGGTTGTTTAGAAACACTATTATAACTGTAAAATAAGAAATTAATTTTCAGTAATATTTTAATCTTCCCTCTTAATCACCTTAGATGTGGATGGAAATTCCAATCTTGGACCTCATTCCTTCTCACGTGGTCAAAAATCAGGATTGAGCCTCAATCCACCTACTATTATCACATTACATAAACTGATCCCGTGACACATTACTAGAGCAAGAAGTCCTGAGTTCTTTTGTAAAGTACGACATACTATCAGGCATACAAGAGACAGGCTTGGTAGCTAGCAGCATGAAATTATTGGCCACGGCACCTTAGACCGGATCGGAATCGAAACAAGAGAAGCAAATGCAGCCAAAGGGCAAGCAAATTAGAGGGGCAAAGACATGGGGTGGTCCCTAGCTCCTTCAAAATGGGTCTGAAATTAGAGTGCCTAAAACATTGGGGGACTCACGTGGGCGCGTGGGAGGAATAAAAGCCCTTTATTTTTAAAACCACCCTCTGCTCTGCACATGCTTTACTCATTGGGCCCCGTGACTTGCACGTGCTCACGTGGATGCCCCCCTAACGCACCATTTGAACTTTCATTTTCTTGGACTTTAATGCTGGAGGAGATTAATGCTGTATTTATTTTATTTTATTTTATTTTACATTACTGTTGAGTTTTAATATGCACGTGGTTCAGCAAATTCTTTTATTTTTTATTTTTTTTGTTTGTTGCAATGAAAACATGTTTTCCGTTTTTTCGATAAGAAATTTTTTCTTATTTTATCGTAGAAAAGAAAAGGGAGGATAAAGTTCATTCGCAACAGTTCTGCATATATTGGCCTTTTGTATGAGCTGCTATGTGTGAATTAGACTGTATCTTAATTAAAGTACTCGTGATCAATTTGACAAAGGATGTTACTCATTTATGAGCTAGTGTGTGTGTGTGTGTGTGTGTGTGTGTAGATATGTATGTATGTATGTATGGTTTGTTTAGTTACTTTGTTCTCTTATAACATTTGAGTAGAGCCATCTTGTTAGACGTTATATAGATATATATACACACACATACACACACACACACACACACACACATCAATGACCATAATTCGAGAAGATTGTCATTCTTCATTTACTCCCTATTAGCTCTAGTCTGTGGTCTTTAGTTTTTCTCAAGTGTGAACAGGATTAAAGGATTAAAAACTTTTTTAAAAAAAAGTCGCCCATAAAGGTGTATAGCAGCAGCGGGAAGAAGACATGAGAGTGGTAAATTTAAGGCTAAAAAATTTTGCTTCCAATACAGTCCTCAAACATCTACTTTCGAGAAGCTTCTAGAATATGTATATATGTATATATTCATGCGTGTTTATACTTGACTGACGAATGTTTAGACAAGCCATACAAACCATGTTGTTATACATGTAACATGTTTCCCAACACATTTACAAGCACATAACTGGTTCTAAATTAAAACTACTATTCAAATCCAAGATCAGAAACCCATTAGGGTTAACTCAACGGTAAGAAGGGAAAAATTTAAATAGAAACTCTCGTATTTGAAACTTAGATTAATAAATAGAAGTCATTTATACATCGTATGCCGTAAAATATATATATATATATATATATCAATAGTCTTGGCAATATCAGTGCAAGGAGGGCCAAAACTTGCAGTTGCAGTCTATGATATGATATGAGATGAAATAGTCTTAGCATTATACCAATCCATCCGTACTTGCAGATTCATTTTCTGACACAAAATCTAGTATCATATAGAGGCCACTCATGAATGAATTACATCACAAAATATTTACTGGCCTACTATAATGCTGCTGCCATAGAGTGTACTAAATATTGCAGCCTAGCTAGGTTCTTCAATTTATAAGTAACCAACCTCTCTCTAACAATTTCTGATGAGATACAATATATAAAGAACATATATAACAATTCAATATATATGTGTGTGTGTATATAGATATTTATATTTAAAACTAGCTAGTCATTGTCAAAAGTTCAGTTGGTATGTTGTCTTAAAATGTCGCATGAGTTTTTACTTTTTATGGCACTCCCGGAAAAGCAAAACAAATATGATTCAATAATTGAGGTAAAGGTGACAGATATCATGTATATGGTTGAATTCCTACTGATCTGGTAAAGTAGTAGGAAAATATAAACTGAAGAGACAAACATATCGGTTCGAGCAATATTCTAATTTTTCAGCTATTATTCAATGGAAAAAACAATCTAAGCCATAGAAAATTTGTTGTTGCTACAGAATTTTTAGCTATATATATTTGTGTGTGTGTATATATATATATATATATATGGGAGCCTCTTACAAATGAGAAGTCTTGTACTCAAAAGATTTCATATGCAACACAAAAGCTGCTACACATTTGGTGCACTAGAATGGATGCATGCATATATAAATATATAGAAAATGTGGGTTATGTGGCAGTCATACCGTATGGCGGTGCATTCATGATCGTTTGATGAAAAATGGATGACTGATTTTTTTCACACTCTCTCCACTCTATCTCTCTCTCTCCCTCCCTCCCTGCCGGAAGTCCTGCAGTGTCGGGCAATAGAGAATCCATATATATATATATATACATGAATGTGCTGCTATCCAACATCCTTATAAAATTATGTTTGTAATTTTTTTTTATGGGATATTGTAATTATTAGGTAATTTTAATATAATATTTTTTAATAATACTTATTCTTTTGTATTGATATCTAAATAATACAATGTATATATAATTCTAAATAGAATGTTATATGTAAATCAATTTACTAGATGCATCTGCTGATTAGATACAAGATCTTTTATATATATAGATGGATTTAAAAAAAAAAAAGAAAAGAAAAAAAAGGCAGTGCCCACGTGAAACCCAAAAACCCTCAACTGCTGCAGCAACTCATTTACTCTGTCTCTTTGTTAGTACCTCCTTATATACATTGTCTCCTCCATAGGGTGACGGGTAGTTTATCCCATGTACCTATGCATCCTTTATTTTGTTATCCAAGAATTTAATTTTGTAGTGCAATCTCAATATTTCATACAATGTTATTGCTTTAATTAATTTGTCACCTTACCATTACAAGCAAAGGTTTTGTACTTGATCAATCCATCAATGTATATCCATTAAACTTTTTTATTTTCCATCACCATTAATGAGAGCTCAACATGTCTAGTACTCTCCCTCTCTCTCTGTTTTTATTCACAATAGAGTTATTTACATTTTTGTACTTTATATTTTGTTTTTATTCAGAAAGTATACCTAACGTATTGAAATTTTACATTTTCTTATCATCAGATTATGTTTAACATACAAATTTATATCCTATCTCGGTCAACACTTAATTTTGACAATAAAATACCCAAATTACCCTTAAAAATAAAACTACAATTTAGTATTTATACTTTTTTTACCATATATTTAGTTTTTAGTCAAAAAAATATACCGTGCCTTTCAAAGTTCTATATTTTTAAATTACTAGATTATATTTAGTATAAAAGTTTATAAATTTTCTTGATCAACGCATTAAAAATACCAAAAATACCCTCGAAATTGAAAAAAATATATATTTGAAAAAAAAAGTTCTACTTAAATAAAGGCTAAATTTAACGGAGGGGTGGGAAGGGGCTGGGTGATTATAAGGATGGGGTTGAGGTTTGAATTTTTGCTGAGAAAATTAAAGGTTTTGTTGTTTTATAATATTTCTTCTTAGGGTATTTTGGGTATTTTTAGGTCAAAATAAGTGTTGATTGAGAAAACATATTGATTTAATATTAGTTGTAACATGACAAAGTAAAATGCATGACTTCGAATGCCGGGATTTACTTTCTTAATAAAAGCAAAATACATGATATAAAAAGATAAACAATCCAAATTATATTTATCTTTTAAAGAGTATTTTAGGTATTTTTAAGTCAAAATTATGTATTGACCAATAAAAGGTATAAATATGTATATTACATGTAATATGATGATATAAAATTATAAAAATACAAGATACAAGGTATACTTTCTGAATAAAAATATAACTCAGAGTACAAAAATGTAAATGACCCAACACAATATAAATGACATGACACAAATTTGACATAGTTCGGAAATTTGCCTATATTAACAGATATATAGATAACATATATCAGTGGGCTAGATAAGAATAAAAAGTACAATAACATAATTTAGTAAGTTACCGAAGACATTCCAATCTCCTAAAATTAAGAGATTTTCCGATTTGACATGTAGCAACATTTGACTCGATTGAATAAGTTCTGGTTTTTTTTTTTTTTCATATTTAAATATGTATTTCGTCTATACATGATTTTCTGCTATTGCATGAGGAGACAATACTCCATGAATCTGAATTATATTTATTTCCTAAATTTTGCAGACCAAAAGGTCCTCTGATGTTTTTTTTTTTCTTTTAATATTTTTGGTCTTGTCAAATAATAAGAATATAAATGTATAGTTCTAACCTCAATATTACTTCATTGTAATATAAACACTAACCAATCTTTTAGTTGATACACATAACAACAACTCGAGAAAATAGAGCCCACATATATATATATGTATATCTATGTATGTTTGCATACAAATTATAATAATAATAACAATAATAAAGCGACAATACTTGTCATGTATGAGCCACATGGGCCGCTTATGATCATCGTGGTACCATGATTATTTAATTTATTTCCTTTTAACTTTTTCTTTTTGATTAATTAACATTTTAAGCACTTGGGAATCTATTCCGTAATGGTTGTGTTTACCAAATAAATCATTTTTTAAAAGTGTGGGGACAAATTTGAAAGGAACAAGAAAACTTTATAATAGAATATATCATGGTGTTTAGTGTTTACAAGTTGGCTTTAGCGTTAACCTTTTTCAAAAGAAG
>JAFMPE010029995.1:3468-34515 GCA_024759925.1 Ficus religiosa | reverse complement strand
TTCGAGGTCAATTCTTGGCTTACTCGTTCACCATTGACTTTCTTGTCGATAGTTGACTTTCTTGCCAAGTTTTGACTTTCGTGGTCAACAGTTGACTTTTTTTTGGTCAACCGTGGCGTTTTTGGTCAAACTTTGACTAATGTCAAAATTTTTACGATTTTGCTCCTTTTCGCCTAATAAGACATTTTCTTGATAAAATAACCATTTTTGAGTCTTATAAAGCCATAAAACTCACAAAACGTAATAAAAACCCTTAACGGCTTTTTCATAGATATCTTAACGATTCGTATGAATTTCTTAATTCATAAGAGTTCATTATGTTACATGAAAAACTTGGTGTTACAGATTATGATAAGAATATGTTTCAATTTCAAAACCAAACAGGATAATTACCACATTTAATTTAAAAGATTTATTCAAATAGGATTATCTAGATATTTAAATAATTTATCCAAATAATTAATTTATCCATATCTTTTAATTTAAATTAATCTCATATTTATCACAATTGATAAATATAATTAATTCAATTTTTGAATCTTATCTTCAAATAAATATTTATCTAAACTAAATATTTATCCAATCAATTAAAAGAAACAAAATTCCCATTCTACCCTTAGCAGAAAAAATGCCTACACCTTGTGGGAGGAGTTCTGGATTTTTCTTTTCACTAAGTCCAAGAATTAAAGTCATAACGAATATCTCAATTGATTACCATCCGTTAAGGAATTATATTGAGATAGTAAATGCATCAATTGGACATATATAATATGGGCTCTAATAATCTATGTAATTAATTATTCTATACCAAATAAATTAAATACACAATGATTAGTTTCAGAGTCACACTATTATAAACCTGAAGCTGCACTTCCAATTATATACCGTATTACGTAAGCCAGTGTATAGCCGTAGTCCAATGAACTTGTCATATATGCAACACCATCATATGATATCCATGATCAACTTAAAGATCCAGCATACATCTAATAGGAAAATGATTATTCAACCAAAGTGAATAATTAGTCATTTTCCGAGCAAACAACCTGAGACCTCGTCCATTTTCACATCATGTATAATGTCGTTAAGAGGATAACATTTACTCTTTATTGAAGCAATGATTCCATAATTATAAGCAAAGCTTACATTAAATATAAGTCATATACGCAACGAACCAGTCTAATAGATTACTACTCCGAGACGCTTTAGCCTTTGGAACATTAAAGTACACAAGTCATAAATATAAAGTCATTTAATTACTCAGGATTAACATTATTACATAATAAATATTAAAAGTGAATTAATCTAATTAAGCAGACCTATAGATTAATTACAATTTGGTCCAATGCAATATATTACCACCACTAGGCAATATATCTATGTCTATACTTGAGAGTCAGGTTGCTTCAGATAATCAAGCCAAACCATCTCCTCAATTGACTTTAGACAACGTAATAGTCTTTATATGAATTAGATGCTCACTTTAACCCCATAGACTACGGACTATAGATTTAGGGGGTGTTTGGTGAATAAGTTTAGTTTAAAATTTTTAAGTTTCAATAATAATTTTTGTTAACTTTTCAGAAAAGACAAAAAACTTTTTTAGAAAAGACAAAAAACTGTTTCAAAAAAGATAAAAACCATGATGAAAAAGTACAATTTAGTTTAAAATGAAACTTTATGCCAAACATCCCTTTAGACTACCTATTTTAGAATGTAGTCTTCTCGCATACAAAAAACTATTGCATGCAACATTGTAATAGTTTAAACACAAGTAGTCAATGAGTCATATTTGCTTACATTAACTTTAACATGTAAATCTAGATGAGAATAGTATAGCAAATATGTAATAAAAAAAACCTTAAATATATTATTAATCAGTTCAAAATAACTGAAATACAACTAAAATGTCTTTCACTCTTAAGGCATTCCCAACATCACGATGCAGCAACTCTGACTGCGAGGCTTCTCTATGGTGACAAGAAAATCACAACGGTGGCAACTACGATCAGGAGGCTTTTCTCCAGCGACAAGCAGATCGCGACATGGCAACTATGATCATGAGGCTTCTTTTCTGGTGAGCCTGCATGAGGCTTCTGAGCAAGGATGAAAATGTTGATGTAGACAGAGTTTTTAAGGTTTTGATTTATGGAAAATGTCGAGGGATATGTCGATGTCAATGGATATTCTGGGAAAAAATGGATACTTAAAAAAAAAGCTTAAAATTTTTGTCAAAATTTATAAAATGTAAAAATAATCAATATTACTTAATCTGAACTAATATAAAACAAAAACAATACATTTGCTATCAAATACGAAACTTTATATCCCATAATGTAATAGAAATCACAATAATTGTACATGAATTGTAATTTCAGTATGATATTATATACTCATTATTAATCACTACAAACATAATAAAATAATATAAGATAGTACATAAAAAATTTAATGTCCAACATAAGACAATACGTACAAATTTCAAGTGTCTTTAATAACCAAAAGAGCGTCTAGCAGGATGAAAAATATTAACTAAGTGCTGGTCTTGATCTAAACAATACATTTACAAAGATATACCTTGAATAGTTTAGAAAGTAATTGATAATGTAGCTGGTCTTGATCACATGTATGTTTTTTTGTCTTGTTGCTTCCAAAATTTTTACCCATAAATTAGATATTGTTGATTCATCTAACTTGATGAGTAGTCTTGATAGATATATAATGATATCTCTATATCAATTTATGATAGAGATATACCAATATATCAAAGAAATTGTATCGATTTTGTACTTTTAAACTAAACCTTATTTGAGAACCATAAGAAGGGGATTATAACCATATAAATTTTACTCGGTTTCTAAGTTCATGTAATCAAAACTTAAGACGATAGAATTACTCATCAGTTTGACTATTTAAATCATATCACGTATTCTTATATGTTGTTTTGGTATAACTGTTATGGGTTGAAAAATGCTATCACATTTAAAGAAAATGGAATGGACAATAAAATTAAAGTTTTTGCATACACAAATTTCCCGAGTTTTTGAACATTTTGTGGAAATATTCAGAAATATCCTGGATATTCACGGATATTTATGGATATTGCGGATATTTTTGGACATTATAGACATATGATGGATACTTTAGGAAGAAATATCTTTCTCCCCGTTATTTATGTTGAGACTTCAAAATATAGATAATGTCATGGAAATAATAACAATGTTTTGGATATTTTCATCATTGTTTCTGAGAGAGAGAAAGGGGCTGCTGAGAAAGAGGGAGAGAGTAAAATGGAATTAAAAAAAAAAGGACGATATTTTAGTATTTTTAATTTTTAATTTAAATTGATATAAAAATAATGTCATGGCATTTTTTTAAAAAACTTTTTAGTAGGGACAAATATCAATCCACACCTCATTTTTGTGGCATCCCTCTTGTGGTATGTTTACGTACCCGTAATCGGAGTGATCATGAATCGGAGTGGGTAGGATTCAGAGTGGGCTGGATTCGGAGTCAAAATATACTGTTTACTTGGATTCCAGGAATCGGAGTCGGAATCACTGTTAATCCAATTCATGCGTTTATTTAGAACAGGAATCGGAGTCAGTTGCTGTAAATTTACTTGTATACCCCTTTATTTATTGTGTTTTCAAAATTAAAAAAATGATTAATTTTTTTTATTTATTATCATATTATTAATCAAAAGTAAAATAACAATTATGATATTAAGGTAATAAAATTAAATTGTGTAATTTTTTGTTTAAAAAAATTAAAAAGAGCAAAAAAAAAAATGAATTAAAATAAGTAAAGTATAAAAAATATAAAAAATAGAAACATAATAATATATTGTGATTAAAAAAAAGTTCTTTATTTACTATAATAATGTTAATAGTAATTAAGATAGTTATATAATATTAAGTTAATAAAAATAAATTATATTTGGTTAATAAAAATAATTAATATAGGTTGTTATTATTTTTTTAATACAATTTTTTACAAATAAATTAAGAATAAAATAGTAATTTAATGTCAATAGTGGGAATGAGAGTCACAATCCGGAGGGAGGACATGGGATTGCCAATCCCATTCCTCAATCCCAAATTGGTATGAGACCCACCATTTTCACTCCCATTCCAGAAAAGAAAAGAAAAATAGCAAGTAAACAAGAGATTGACTCCCATTCTCCATTCATATTCCCTACTCCTGATAAGTAAACATGTCATTCATCTACCCAATCAGGAACCACAAAGATTATTCTCTTGGGTCCATGAATAGGTTCCAATAGAGGTTATGAACCAAATTCTAAAGAAAAGGACCTCGCACAAAAATGGACATCCACACTTGCAAACAAAATTGTTTATTTTGGCCTATTTATGTGATACTAGTTTAAAAAGCATGTATGATAAATATGATTGAACATATTTGAAAAAAATTATCTAAATAAAAAAAATATACAAAAATAAAGTAGATAAAAAATAAAGTAATAGATTTATATAGTCCCTGAACTCTTTTCAAAAGTGATAGTTTGATTCATGTTCTTTTTTTTTTTTTTTTTTTGCCTAGATAACTCTGAACTCCTATTTTTTGGCCATTACAGTCCATTCTATCTAAAACTATTAAGTTTTTAACGGAATGAGTGTTGTGTAATGTATGCAATCTAATTTGTGAGAATATTTTAGTAATTTAACAATGATTATTTTAAGAAAATAAAATAATCATAAAAAACTAATTTTCTCTCTCCTCCCTCTTTCTCTCCATTTCTTTCTCTCTCCATTTCATAAAACCATATCCATGACAGCAGAGGGGGCCATGACGAAGAAGAAGGTGGGGGGGAGGAGGCCGAAAAGGATAGCGCTACAGTAGTGGTGATGGCGTGGAGGGGGGTTTAGGGGAAGAGGGAGGGAGCCAGCGGGGAATGATGTGTTTTAAATTAGGGGTGTATACCCCTATACCCCTAATTTATTTCTTAATGAGTCACTCTCATTAAAAAAATCACCATTTTAAAGTGATAAACTAAAATGGTCATTATCAATAATTTTTCCTTAATTTCAATATAAAGAAAAATTATGCTGGATGACATTTTTTAATCACCTAATCTAATAGGTTACCCAATTTTTTTTTTTTAAATTTAGGAAAATGGTCGTTTGTCATTTTTTAGATTTGATCAATTAATGATTGACTATGAAAATTGATCATTGACTAATAGTAAATCAGTGATTAATTATGAAATTTGGTAATTTTCATTATGTTTAATTAATGATTAATCGTAAATCAATCACTAATTGACTATTATGTAGTCAATCACTGATTGACCATTTAAGAAAATTTATTAACCATTTTAGAAAAAATGGTCTTTTAACTAATTTTTAAAAACTTCTTAAAAAAAAAAAGGGCTATTTGGCCATAAATCCCCAATATAAATATATTTTAAACTTTAGGTTTTAAGTTTAAGTTATAATTAAATTATGTTAAAGTTTTAAATGAATTTATATCTAAATTATAAAGAAGAACAAATTGTTAGATTGGTCCATAAATTTTTAAATTTGTGTAACTTTAGTCTTTTTTTTCGTAGCTTAAGTGGCCTTAAGGCCTAAATATTAAAATGTTTCTACAATATTCATTTTCATTAATTCTTGGACGGGTTCTGTTAGTGAGCATCAATTTATAACCTAAATTACTAACAGATTCTGTTAAAAAATTTAATTGGACTGTTGTAAGAACATTTTAATAACTTATAGTCATTCAATTTACGAAAAATATAACAAAAATTAAAGTTGCACAGAAAGTTCAGGACTAAGCGGTAATTTACCTAACAAAAATACTAGGAATACCAACTCTAATATCAACTTTTGAGTTCAACCAATGTGACATATAAGTTGTCTTTTTTTTTTTTAATTATTGGTAAGTGTTTAAAGCATTAATACATCAATTGATTGTATTTACCAATTAAAATATGACACAAGTGTTAGTACTTAAAAAATTGGGATTAGAGTAGGGGTCTCTAACACTACTCTTTACCCTAACAAGAAAATAAGTAATTTCGTTCTTGGATTATGACATGTGAGTCACCTGCTAAAAACTGTCTAAATTTTACTAGACATGAGTAAAAAGAATTATACTAAGCATTTGTTTAGAATATCAGTTTGAAATGAAATTTTGAAGTTGAAGTTAGTTGACTTTTTAAAAACTAAAGATAATTTCTATTGACTTTTAAGCCTCCATTTAGTATTCAAGTTTTACTCCAATTAAACTTTATTTTTTCATATCAATTTTTGTCTTTTTTTGAAAAGTCAATAAAATTTATAACTAGTTTTTGAAAAGTCAATCAACTCCAATGTAAAAATTTCATCTCCAACTAACTTACCAAACGGATGCTAAGTTAAAGACAAAAATTGAGATTGAATATTTAGTTTTAAATCGGAGAGACAAATAGAAGTTAAATTGTTAAGTTCAAAACATGTGTTTGGCTCTCAGATTTAAATCTTAATTTTTTATTTTAATTTTTTATCTATTTTTAAAACATCAATAAAAATTATAACTAATTTTTAAATAATTAATCATTTTCAATTTAAGAATTTCATTTCAAGCCTTTCTTCTAAGCACAACAAAAAGGTTTATTGCACGTTTGTCAGTAAAAAAAAAAAAAAGAAAAAAAAGAGAGAGAGTGAGAGAGAGAGAGAGAGAGAGAAAAGAGAAGGGAAGAGAGAAAGAAAGAAAAAAAAAAAAAGGTCAATTTATGTACAGGTATTACTCCAAATTCAGACACGCCACCAAGTGGGGTGGGTCCCACTAAGCAAATCGTATAATGCATATTCTGAATTGAATTCAAACAAATCCAGGGCCACAAAATTCCGTTACTGTTCCGTGGCCACTTCTAACTCCTTTCTGTCCTTCCACTCCTCACAACCACGGCCATCTCCACACAACAGGTACTCATTTAATTCAACTCCTCTTTCTCGCGACCAACGCTTCATTTTCTCGGCAACCAAACACCTTTCCACCATGGAGAAACTCTCAATCCAAGCTGAGAACTTGCCCTTTCTCTCCCACCGCAATCCCAGGCCTACGAGCTCGGTCTTCCATTCCTCGTTCGAACCCCGCCGACTGTGTCTGTTCCCTCCGACGGACCGATCGAGAGTTAGGGTTTTTTGCAGCGTCAAGGAGACGCAGAAGGTCGTCGGAGAGAGTCAGAGAGTTGATGGAGTTCTCAAAGGGATTAAGGTCTCGGGTTCCGAGGTCGAGTTTAGCGCCGAGAATCGGTCCTCCGAGGAAGTGGAGTTCACTTGGAATTGGCCTCCATGGAAGAACCTCCCCGAGAGATATAAGCTTATCGGTACAACTTCGCTTGCGTTTGTTATCTGCAACATGGATAAGGTAGTTATTTTTGAAATTCTAATGATAATTTTGTGCTCTTTGGAATTTGGTTTGTGATTTATTTTCCATTTTTCGATCTTGTTTTGTTAGAAGTTGAGAAATGACAATATAAGTTGGTAAATTGGCTAGTTAAGGTTCATCAATGGGTTCAATGAGCTGTATGGCACTGAACTTGTGGTCGAATCAGCGGCGGAGCCAGGATTTTTTTTTTTTTTTTCGGGGCATAAACTAAAGCAAATATTGAACGCAAAAATTGTTCGATTTAATATACATATTTTTTTCTTCTAACGTAAACCTTTTAATCTCATTTATCCAACTTTAAAAAGTCCAAAAAATACAAATTTAAATGGTAGTCTAATTGACTTTTGGTTTATTTGAAATTTTATGTTCAAAATAATGTATATTCAGAAGTCAAATTTTGAGACATAATTGAAACTTCAAAAAAAAAAAAAAAAAATTTAAGTAAATTTTTTAATAACAAAATTGTGAAGGGAGGCAAACTAGGAGATAATTGGCAAACATCTTGTAATTGGGGTAAAAATTTAGTGGAGCCGACATGGCTCCGGTACTGGGTCTAATGAGAGTGAAACTAAGCCATTTCATTGAGTAGAATTGAGTCCTTTTTTTTTTATTTTTTTGTTCTATTTGGTGTTCCCTGTACTTCTGTTAGAGACAAAAGTGATCCAAGTAGCTAGTTAAGGAGTTCGACATAGTGAGGAATTTTTATTTTTATTTTTTTTGGCAGGTGAATTTGAGTATTGCCATAATTCCAATGTCACATCAGTTTGGTTGGAGTTCTTCAGTGGCTGGATTGGTGCAGTCATCGTTCTTTTGGGGCTATGCTTTGAGTCAATTGCCAGGCGGGTGGCTTGCCAAGATATTTGGTGGGAGGTTTGTTTATTAAGACTTCAGATGCCCATAATGCTGCACCAAATGTTCTGTTACTATACAGTTGTATGATCAATGTTCAATAATTTAAGTGTCACTTTAGACGCGTACTCAAAATTAAAACACTGTTTTGATTTTTTAAAGAATCAAGTAGTAGTTGTTGTATCTTCTTCACGGTGCCTCTTCTGCATTTGAACTTAGTTAAAATATGGCTAATTTCATCATATTGGGTTAATGGAACAGCTTCAAATCCAAATGCAGCTAAAACTTACAATTTATAAGGATTACATGTTTACATGTTGCCGAGCAGTGAGGTTCTTCAATCATCAAAGTTGTCAGTGATTATTTATATTGCATGCACCATTAGCATTTCTTTTGGGGGACTACGTTAGAGTGATGTTCATGTGTCGTAAACGTCCTGTTCCACTGTAAATCTTCTTTCTGATGCAGAAAAGTTCTTAAGTTTGGAGTATTAACTTGGTCACTGGCTACGGCACTCGTTCCTGCTCTTGCTGGATTTATGCCTGGCTTAATATTGTCAAGAGTTTTGGTAATTGTTTCCATTTCTTATCTTAATACCTTCTACCTTGTTATTAATCGGACTTGCTTAGTGTGATGTGATGAGTCAATTTACTGCATGAACTTTTTTTTAGTCCTGAAGGGATGAGATTTCTTACAGACCTATTGGAGGGAGGGAGGGAGGGGGGGGGGGGGGGAGAGAGAGAGAGAGAGAGAGAGAGAGATTCATCTTGTTACTTTGAGTTTATTGAATGGATACTGTCACTGCTGATTGAGCCCTCATTTTCTCTTTTATGTGTTAGGTAGGAATAGGAGAAGGGGTTTCTCCATCTGCTGCAACCGATCTAATTGCCAGGCATGTATGAGATTGGTTTCACTCTGGAAGCATTGTAGGCTGATAGAAAGTTTATCTGTTTATGGATATCTATTGTTCATCCCCTTTCTGTTCATATGGGTTATTTCTTACCTAAGAATCACAATCTTATGTAGATCAATACCTCTGAAGGAGCGCTCACGGGCTGTAGCATTTGTTTTTGGTGGCTTGAGTGTAGGAAGTGTTGCAGGGTATGTCATATAATTTATGGAACCATGTTTAGATGGTAAAGAGCTTATTGTTATACAAAGTAACTGCTTTTTTTTTTTTTTTTTTTTTTTTTTTTTAATATTGTTTGAAGACATAAGGGTGGTATCAATCTTTCTGAACCTATCTTTAATTTGATGGAAAATAAGTTTTTCTAAACTTTTTGTTTTTTTTGGTATCTCGTAGGTACGATGTTTTATTTAAATTTCATTTTTGTTCCTCATATCAACATTCTGACAGACGTATATTTGTAATCTTATGTAGTTTGGAAGAATAAAACTAGTATTCTTCTTATTTGATATCAGAAAGATTACATCAATAACTAGGGACTTCATTCCGTTGATATCCTAACCAACTTAAGAGAGAAAAAAAAAGGAAAAAACAACCTAACCATTCCAAGATATCACTCGGATTGTTATTGAATAGAAAATGATAACTACACTAGATACTTCCGACACTCCCCCTCAAGTTGGATCATAGATATCTATCATTCCCAACTTGCTTGCAAGAATATCAAAATTAGGTTTAAATAGTCATTTAGTTAGAATATCTACTGTTTGCCGCGTGGTAGGGACAAATGGCATGCAATTAACTCTTGCCTTCAATTTCTCCTTAATGAAGTGCCTGTCAATCTCCACGTGTTTGGTTCGGTCATGTTGCATAGGGTTGTGTGCAATGCTTATTGCCGCTTTGTTGTCGTAATACAGCTTCATTGGAGCCTTTACTGGTTTCCTCAATTCCTCCAATATACATTGTATCCATAGGATCTCACAAACTCCATTTGCCATCACTCAATACCCGGCTTCTGCACTGCTCTGGGCCACCACGTTCTGTTTCTTGCTCCTCCATGTAACAAGGTTTCCCCATACATATGTGCAATAACCAATGGTAGATTTTCTATCCGTCACAGAACCTGCCCAATCTGCATTTTGTAGGCTTCAATTGTCTTCTGTCCACCCTTCTTGAATAGCAACCCTCTTCCTGGAGAACTCTTCAAGTATCTCAATATACTGTGCGTGGCATCGAGATGCTCCTTGTATAGGGCGTGCGTGAACTTACTCACCAAACTAACTGCGAAGCTGGTGTCGGGTCTTGTATGTGACAAGTAAATCAATTTGCCTACCAGCCTTTGGTATTGGCCTACATCAACCATGCCTCCCTGCTTGCTGTCCCCAAGTTTTTTATTAGGGTCGATCAGCGTTTCAGTTGGCTTGCAACCACTCATCCCTGTCTTCTTGAGAAGGTCTATCCTTTGATATCCTAACTAACTTAAGAGAGAAAAAATAGGAAAAAACAATCTAACCATTCCAAGATATCACTCGGAATATTATTAACCAGAAAATGATAACTACGCTAGATACTTACGACATCTTTTATAATTGTTTTTGTTCGCATTGAATATTTTAAAAAGTTTTGCTTGAAGTCGTGCCTTCTTTCTTTTAAAATAAGTAGAACAATAATCTCAAATACAGCATGAATGATTTTATTCCGGTGCTCTCTTGTACGATACGAATCAATATACTTGCTGAACATGAACATCAAATATCTGACTTTTGGTTTTGCTAGTATCATCACGTGTATTTGTTGAGCCTTATTTCCCTTAAAACATTTGCATGGATGCTAAGTTTGGTTATTGAAATCCCTAACATTTTAAATACTTGCAGGCTACTCTTGGCTCCTCCCCTGATTCAAAATCTTGGTTGGGAGTATGTGTTTTACATATTTGGTCTTTTGGGGTTAGGCTGGTAAGAGCCATCTCTATACTCATTGATTGGGTCCTTCCTTTCCCTACTTCTAATTTAGTGAGCATGTCGCACCAAAAGTGAATGTATGAGAAATGCAAAAAATTTGTTTGTTTGTGATTAAAAAAGAACGTAAAAATTGTTATTATTAAATTTTATTATGCATGATCCTTTCTAACCAACTGCGATGGTACCTACTTAATTATCAAATGAGAGGTATTTCAATTTAAGTGTGACTTTATTCTCATCTTGGGCAACATTCTTGAAGGTACCTAGGGTTTCAGTTTCTTGAAGAAGGAAGAGCTTCATTGTTTGCCGAATCCATTTCACGTGAGCACTTAATGCCTTATGCCAATACTATTATCATTATGGAGAAAATTGAGCTCATTTAATTTAATCATGATTGTTCTCTGGACTTATGTTATGGCACTGCATAAGATTAAGAATAGTTAAATACTCTTTTGTGTTCATTTTTCAAATTTAACCATCTCCACTAAGAACAGTTGTTTTCCCTAACAATGCTATAGGTACCCAGACCACATACGTGAAGAATACGAGGAATGATTCGCTAAAAGAGTTGACCGATTCAGTGAAGGTATGGCAAGGGTTGCTAAGTGCATATAGGTGTTGGGGGTTGCTCAAAATGTGTAGAGTAAGCTGGTTGAGAACTTTAGCCTCCGTTTGGTTCGTTAGTTGGAGATGAAATTTTTAAGTTTTAGTTGGTTGACTTTTGAAAAACTAATTATAATTTTTGTTGACTTTTTAGAAAAAGATAAAAATTGAGATGAAAAATTTGAGTTCCAATTGGAACATCAAACAAAAGCTTAATGTAGGAAATATGTCAAATTTTATGGCCTGTTTGGAATAATGGTTGGAGTTGGAGTCTTGGAGGTTGGTTTGGAAATGTGTGTTTGGTTGAAGTGTGAATTGAAAATGAATGTGATATAGGAAATAGTATAAAAAATTGAAATGTGTTCGGAGAAAAATATACAATAGGGATCTTGTTTTGTTCTTTTTGTCATTGTGAACGACTGAAAAAAAAAATCATCTCATTTGAAAAGTTACCGAGCTTTGAAGTTTGAATTTCATGAGAATGGAATAGAGAGAGAGATATGTGGATTTGGGAGTTTTGGAAACCAACCTAGAAAATTTAGTGACACAAATTGGGAAAAGTTGAATTGCATTTCATAACAAGAGAATTACATTGTTATATACACTTCAGTGAATCAAAACTAGGAAACTCTAAACTAGGAAATACTCAAAAACAGGAAACTATCTAATCCTAGAATCTGGGATTATATTAAGTACAAAATATTACAAAATCTCCTACCTTATTATAGCTGTATACACGGTTTCCTTATATAGAAAGCCAAACTTTCCCACATTTAGGTTGGAAACAATGTTCCAAACGGGTAAGCTGACACTACCATCATTATATTTTGAGAGTACCAGGTAGCCAAGCAACGTTCTTAATATGAAAATTTCCATGTATAGGTCTGAGGCTGGATTTGACTATGATTTTGGGTACCCTTTATAAGGAAGTTTTCATCCTCTAAATTCATCTCACTTACATAGCCATATTTGCTTTCATTGCCACAGTAATTGTCTAAATATAGAGAATGATAGTTAGGTTAAAGCCGTGATTAGTTGTATTCAAGGAAGCCTGGTCATTGCTGAAAAAGGGGAATTAAAAAAGGAAAACAGGTGATACTTAATTCTAGAAATATTTTGAGTAAACTTCAAGAGTGGCTAATATTAAATTCTTGGCTGGCTATTAATGTTGACTTGCTTTTCTACTAATAGGATGTACCATGGAAGGCATTTTTCCAAGCGCCAGCAGTATGGGCTATGATATATGTTCATTTTTGCGGAAGTTGGGGTCACTACACTTGCCTGTCTTGGCTTCCTACTTATTTCAGGTACCTTTACACATTCTTTCCTGTAAAACTTGATTAGAGTTTGATGTGGCCCAAAAAAAAAAAATAATAATAATAAGAAAATAAATGTAGAAAAATAAATAATAAAAAGTAGTAAATCTGTTTATCATCATCTAGTTTTTCCTTTTGTTTCCAATTTTGATTTTAATTATTTGTTACCTACAAGGATACTACCTAACACCAATAATAGTTGACCGAGACTTTGTGCAACCAATGATTTTTTTTTTTTACCTTTTTTTTTTTTTTTTTTTTTTTCGTAGTGGATATTTAACTTATTATCTTTTCAGGACTTTTAACAAGAAATACAGTATTATATTTGAGTATCTTAACTTTCATCTTTGACATATACTTCTAAGGAGCCATCAAATACTAATCAGGAAAATATTGGAAATATCTTCCAAGAAAAAATATTTGATTTTATCCCATACACCTTCAACAAATACATGAATTCGCCTTGATATGAACATGTATTTGGTAAGAAGTTGATTTTCATTTTACGCATGTGCAGTGAGGAGCTGAACCTGAATTTAACAGAGGCTGCATGGGTAAGCCAAAAGCTTTGTGTTTTTAGTCTTTTTTTTTTCCTACCATTATCCTAGACGCTCAAATTTCTGGCTAAAGATTAACTAAAAAATGACCGTACCTCAGTTATGTTATGGATCAGAAAGGATCATGATGTAGAAGAAATTTCATTTCCCATAGTTCATATATTTGTGTATTTAGTCACAGACTTTTGTTCAAAGAAAGATGGAATTGCTTCTGCTGCTTACAAACTTTTATGGTTCATGTTTATTTTAATAGGATGGAGAGCTCATGGATATAGGCACGATAGAAACAAAGCATAACAAATGGCATATTTACCAAAAAAATAAACAAGATAACATAAAAAATAAGACAAGTTATGTCATCATTGTTCATTTGTATAGAGTTTTGAGTGAAAAATTATAATGAATTTTTCTGATTACCATGTCGAATGATACAAGTGGTTGAATATATACAAGAGGGTTAAGAATCTTTGACCTTAATTTCTGTGACTAAAAGCTAATTCCTAGGTTAACCAAATAAGTGAATTTGGGTAACATGCTACCCGATTTCCTAAATCAACTAAATGAGGAAAGGTGAAAAAGGAAAATAAAATACAGCTATTATACAACTAGGAGAATAAAATCCGGATTTTCAACATTCCCCCTCAAGTTGGGTAATAGATGTTAATCATACCCAACTTGGTGTCTAAATCCTCAAAAGATGGCATATCAGGAGAGCCTTGGTAAGAATGTCGGCTATCTGGCATTTGGTTGGCGTGTACTGCAGCAGAATAACCCCATTTTCTAACTTCTTTTTTATGAAATGGCGACCGATTCCACATGTTTGGTCCTGTCGTGATGAATTGGATTCTTAACAATGCTTATTATAGCTTGATTGTCACAGAACATGTATAACGGCTCTTCATCTTGAATTCTGAGTTCCTTCAAGAGTCTCTTAAGCCATATTCCCTCACATCTTCCATGTGCCATAGCTTTGAATTCAACTTCTGCACTGTTCCTTGAAACCACTGTCTGTTTCTTACTCCTCCAAGTGACCAAATTCCCTATATGAAGGTGCAATACCCAGATGTGGATCTACGATTAGTAATGGAGCTTGCCTAGTCTGCATCAGTAAAGACCTCTATCCTCATGTTTTTGTCCTTGAAGTACAAGCCTTTGCCAGGAATCATCTTGAGATACCTGAGGATGCGGTAGACGGCTGCCATATGTTCATCCATAGGATTGTTCATGAATTGGCTAACAAAACTTGCTGAAAAACCAATCTCAGGTCTAGTGTGCGAAAAGTAGATGAGTTTCCCTATAAGTCTCTGATATCTCCCTTTGTTAACTTGTGTATTCTTCTCCTCATTTCTTAATTTGATGTTCGGATCCATGGGCGTATCTGCAGGATGGCTTGCATCCAAGCATTCCAGTTCTTTTAGGAGATCCAAGACGTACTTTTGCTGAGAGATTGATATGCCACTTTTGTTCAGGCTACTTCCATTCCTAGGAAGTACTTGAGTATTCCCAAATCTTTGATCTCGAATTCATTTGCAAGAAGGTTTTTCATTCTGTCCATTTCTTCCAAGAAGTCCCCTATAAGAACAATGTCGTCGACATAGACAATGAGAATGGATGATTTACCTTGTAGTGATCGTTTGATGAAAAGAGTATGATCTGCCTGACGCTGCACATACCTAAATCTTGTCAAGGCTTTAGAGAACTGATCAAACCAAGCTCGAGGAGACTGTTTTAACCTGTATAGTGATTTTTTAAGTTTGCAGACTTTATTATTTGTTGTTTCAGATCTAAGACCAGGTGGGATCTCCATGTACACTTCTTCTTCAAGATCACTGTTGAGGAAGGCATTCTTGACATTGAGCTGGAATAATGGCCAGTCTAAGTTTGCTGCAAAGGATAGGAGAACTCTAACAGTGTTGAGTTTTGCCACTGGAGCAAACGTCTCCTAATAATTAATACCATAAGATTGTGTGAATCCCTTTACAACTAGACGTGCTTTGAATCTTTCCACACTTCCATCAGACTTATGTTTTATAGTGAATATCCATTTGTAGCCCACTGGTCGTTTTCCTTGAGGCAGCTCAACGATCTCCCAAGTGTTGTTGTTTTCTAAGGCCCAGACTTATTCCATGATAGTTGCCTTCCACTGTGATATCTCCATGGCTTCATCAATGTTGTTGGGGACCTGTTTCTTGTCAAGATTGGAGATAAAAGCACGATATTCTGGGGATAATCCTTTGTAAGACAAGAAGGTATAAATAGGATGATTCGTACAAGATCTCACTCCTTTTCTTAAGGAAAAGGGCCGATTATTAGGTGACTCATGAGTAGAAGAGTCAGGTTGGGAGTTGCCTTGTAATATTTCAGGAGGACTTGGAGTTGGTTCAGACTCTTGGAGTTGCTCAGGAAGTGCTCGTTGTGCCGTCTCCTTTCAATGCCATTTTCCCTTGGAATAAACACGGAGCTCATTGTTTTTAGCAGGAGGTTCGGGAGGATTTGAGGGTGATGGTGATATGTTTAGGAGCTCTTGAGGAGTTTGAGGAAGAGTTTCAACAGGAGACTCGAGAGACTCAGTGACGGTGACAGGAGACTCGAGAGACTCGATGACAGAATTAGAAGTACTTGGAGACTTATTGGAGACATAAGGAGCATGAAGGTCATAAGAGGGCCGAGTTTCACCTATATCGCAAAACTAATGTTCTTTTGACATACTTTCCCCCTAAACGACAATTTTGGGGTAGTAGGATTGTTGCTCAAAGAAGGTGACATCCATTGAGTTATAGGATCTCCTTGTGACTAGTGAGTAACACTTATACCCTTTTTTACTTGTTGAGTACCCAAGGAAAATGCATTTGATTGCTTTGGGATCGAGTTTGCTTCTATTATGGGAATGGACATGGACAAAGGCTGAGCACCCAAACAATTTCAGGGGAATGGAGGAGATTATACGACTCTCTGGATAAGCTTTGAGAAGGACTTGGCTTGGAGTTTGTAAATTTAGAACACGTGATGGCATTCTGTTGATTAGATAGGCTACAGTAAGGACAGCTTCTCCCCAAAAGTGTTTTGGAACATGTGAAGTGAACATCAAGGACCTAGTAGCCTCAAGAAGATGCCTATTCTATCTCTTGGCTATCACATTCTGTTCAGGGGTGTCAACACTGGAACTCTGATGGATTATGCCCTAGCTATTTAGGAAATCACCCAAAATAGATTTGAAGTATTCATTTGCATTATCTGTTTTGAAAACTTGGATTTTTGTTTTGAATTTTGTTTGGATCATGGCATTGAAATTTTTAGAAAATTTCCCCAACTTCAAATTTTTCTTTCATGAGGAATATCCAGGTGAGCCTTATGTGATCATCAACAAAAGATACAAACCAGCGTGTTCCAGTGATATTTTTTATATTAGATGGCCCCCAAACATCGCTATTAATCATAGAAAAAGGATGTCATTTTGTATGGATGACTAGGATAAAAATTATGAACATGTTTTGAAAATTGACACACTTCACATTGAAAATTTCTTTGAACTTTTATTTCTGAATAAGGAAGGAAGCAATTTTCAAGATAAGAGAAATTAGGATGTCCTAGTCGATGATGCCATAACATAATCTCACTATCCTTATTTGAAGAAATAGAAAAACAACTTTTATGAAATTGACTCTGGGAAACTACCTTGTGAGCTTGTTCTTCCAGGAGATGGTCACTTTTGAGGAGATAGCGTCCTAAGCACACCTCAGCACTGCCAATCATCTTCCCCGAATCCAAGTCCTAAAATTCACAAATATTTTGGAAGAATTTAGCAACACACTTCTTATCTCGGGTGAGTTTACTGATTGATAGTAAATTACAATTAAGGTTTGGTACAAATAAGATTGAATGAAGAGACAAAGTCTTAGAAATTGTAACCGATCCATAGCCTACAACTTTTGAGAGGGATCCATCTGCAATCTTAACTGAGTGGTTTTCATTGCAAGGCATAAACTCGTCATTATAGATTTATCACTTGTCATGTGATCCGAGGCACCAAAGTCAACAATCCAAATATTGTTTCTTTCCCTGTTAATAATCAAGGCTTTCGAGAAATTACCTTTCTGAGCTAGGAATCCCATAGGAACAGTGGATGAACTAGAGGATTGATTGATCATCTTTTGAAGGAGTTCTATTTGCTCTTTGCTGAAGAGGACAGGTTCAGTGGTGCTGTTTTCATCAGTTGAAGATGCGGTGTTTCCATGGCTTTCCCGTGAATCTTCCAACATGTTTCTCTAGCATGGCCTGGTTTTTTACTATGATCACACCAGGGCCTACCTTTTTTCAGTCTATTATCGGTGTTGTAAGATTGAGATCCACACATAGCAAGGGCTGATCCTTCAGCCCGAGGCAGGTTGTTTGGCGTCCCCAACATCACTTTCTTTCGGCTTTCCTCCCTTCTTTCCTCCGAGAAGGCTTCTCTTAGGCTTGGCAGAGGCATTGTCCCGAAAATTCTCCCACGAACTTCATCAAGATCTTTATTAAGTCCCACTAGGAACTTGAACACTCATTTTTTCTTGACGATCTGCCTGTATTGAATTCCATCATTTGGGCATTCCCAAACGTGCTCTTCGAACATGTCTAATTGCTGCCAATAACGGGTGAGAATATTAAAGTATTGGGTGACTGATGATTCACCTTGTCGGAGACCATGGAGAATGGTCTCCACACCAAAAAGTTCGGAGGTATTTTCGTTGGTGGAGCACGTCTTCTTTGCAGCATCCCAGATCTCTTTTGCAGTGCTGTATAGGAGAAAATTTTTGCCAATTTCACTGACCATGGAATTGATCAACCACGACATCACCATGCTATCCTCAGCTCTCCAGGTTTGGTACTGGGAATCTTCCTTTGCTAGTGCTGCTGAGAGGCCTGTGAGATGGTCATTCTTGCCTTTTCCTCGAATGAACATGAGAACAGATTGAGTGCAAGAAATTGTGTCCATTCACCTTGTGACTCATGATTGGAAGAACCCTGCTGCCATCCATCCCTCCATTGTTTCCTTGATTGGAAGAATCCCACTGCTGCTGTCCTGCCACTAGAATTTCTTGATTGGAGGTGACTTCGAAGGTGGAGTTTTCACGATTGGTTGCCATGCCATATTCATCAGAGAAGATGAACAGGAGAGGAAAAACAGTGAAACAAAGCAGTTCTGATGCAGAGAGACGATTTCAGAGGAAAGGCTCTGATACCATAGAGAGTTTTGAATGAAAAATTATAATGAATTTTTCTGATTACTATGTCGAATGATACAAGGGGCTGAATATATACGAGAGGGCTAAGAATCTTTGCCCTTAATTTCAGCAACTATAAGCTAATTCCTAGGTTAATCAAATAAGTGAATTCGGGTAACATGCTACCTGATTTCCTAAATCAACTAAATGAGGAAAGTTGAAAAAGAAAAATAAAATACAGATAATATACAACTAGGAGAATAAAATCCGGATTTTCAACAGCTACCATGCTAGTATACCGTACAACCAAGGCTTGATGCAGGCTTTTATAAATCTCGATAACCATTTCCCACAATGTCTTAGATTATGTCACATGGAATAAACTATCCAATTTTTTTTTTTTTTTTTAATTTAATTGTAACGATTGTTTACTTGTTTCAGGTTTCCATTCTTCCTCCCTTGGCTTCCGTTTTTGTGACTAACATTGCAGCGCAGATTGCTGACAACTTGATTGCAAATGGAGTTGAAACAACTACAGTAAGGAGAAATTCTGAGCTGCTACTTTGTTATGAGAAATATCTCCTTTTGATAAATAATCTGAAATAATTTCCCTTTATTATGGATATGCAATAGTTACTAACACAATACATGCTACTACACAAGCTGTTAAATCAAGTTGCTTTGTTATATATTTCCAATTTCATTCATGCAGGTGCGGAAGATTTGCCAAACAATTGCCTTTTTGTCACCTGCAGTTTGCATGGCTCTTTCCTCTGTTGATCTGGGATTGCCTCCTTGGGAAGTTGTGGGGATTCTCTCTGGTGGCTTAGCTCTCTCAAGCTTTGCGTTGTCAGGTCCAGAACAATTCAAAAAGTTCTTCCTTGATTGAAGAAGATAACAGATAATATTACTTTCTTGTCTGTTGATGAGTACTAAAATCTGATATCTCCACAGGACTTTACTGTACTCATCAAGATATGTCACCGGAATACGCAAGTATACTTCTGGTATGTTAACTTTAAAACCTTGTTTATTTTGTTTGCTGTATTTCATGACGTCATGCGAGATAGATTGGTCTCATTCTGCCTTCAAGCTTAATCTCAAGTCAGTAGATAATATGACTTCTGCAACGCATGCATCTCTATGACCATCTGCCATTTAAATCACCCCTCCCCCCAATTTTGGCATTGAAAATGAAATATTTTGCATTCTATGATTCGGATTTGAATTTTGTTATTTGTTTTTAATTAGAATTTTCATGCAGGGTATCACCAATACGGTTGGGGCAGTACCTGGAATAGTAGGTGTTGCGCTCACTGGTTACCTTCTGGATTTAACTCATTCTTGGAGTGTAAGTTAACCATTATTTTACTTCTCATCTCTCTATGGACCTCTTTTAGTACATAATCGTATTTTTCCTCGTAATGAATTATACATTTACAATTTGCAGATATCATTATTTGCACCGTCAATACTCTTCTACTTGACTGGTACGGTTGTTTGGTTGACTTTTGCCAGCAGTAAGCCTCAAAGCTTTTCCAAGAGAGACTAATCGTTTTTTGGCTCAGGGTTGTGTCTCTCGAATGTAGTTTACTGATAGATAAATTTTTTTGGATGTAGTAGCCATCCTAAATTAGCATTGAAATTACTTATTCCACTAGATCTCCTTTTGTATATTCACATATAAAGGACGCAAATAGCCATTTTCTGTACAACATATATATTTTTTTGTTTTCTTAACTTCGAAGCAAAAACCACCAAAGTGATGTATTAATCATTTTTAAAATATCTTACTGTAGAGCAGTTTTTAAAGTTTTGCATTCTACAAAATATTGGCATGTATATACCACTTACTATCCATGCAGTTGTTGAAGAGCCGTCAAGAGTGCATTTTACAAACTCCGAATCTCCCCACGCCTTCAGGAGACTACTGTAATGTGTGGTGACTTTGCAGCTTTTCGCCATTGTATGGTAGTGATTTCCTTGGCTGATATGAAGAAAGTAAAGGTGGGAATTTTCGTTTCTTGTGAATTTTCTTTTTTGTATTCTTTCTTGCAAAAAATGACTAATACAATTGAATTGTGTTCTCTCTTATTATCAATAACCATATGTGGAACCAGTTCCAGCTCAGTTCCACCTACTGGCAAGCAGGGAGGACAACATATGGCAAGTGAACAAATACGATTGAGAAGGGGCGAACCACTATCGGTTTCGACGAATTTATATTTACAGGCCGCAAGGTAGGTATGTTCCCAGATGAATCTACACTTAAAATATTTCCATTGAGAAGCATAATTCGGCTGTGTAAATCACCGTCCTTTGCACTTAGATGATACTCTTCTCTTGTTGTCTCACTCTGTAAAGATCGAGGCAACTTATCCGATGATTTATTGGACTTCCCTGATCTATGCTGATAGTGGTGGTGGTGATTATGATGTGTGTGCTTTTGTTCTGAACTCCATGTTCCATTGAAGGCAACTTTTCCCAGAACTGTTGTGCTATTGTCGAGGTTGATTAGTAGAACCATAATCCCTTTCTGTTTGATGAAGATGTATCAGCTTACAGAAATAGAATAAATGATGACCAACGCCTTACCAACAAATGAAAGCATGGTTTTAACTTACAGATTGCTTTGCACAATGTGCATAGGCACGTATCTTTTTTGTCCCGAAAAAGCTTGTCGACAGCACGCTTCTTCCCATCAATCGGTGCCAAAGAAGTGCACTGCAAGGAAGAAAGAAATCGAGGATTAAAGCATTGCTTCAACATGTCAAGTAAAATACGAAAAATGTCTACTTTTATGCTTATTCTGATCTGAATCAGAATTTTGTGGTAGCTAAGAGGTCACTATATATATTACCTGTAGTAGTCTGGATTTGGTACGAAGTTAGTTGCGTCAAGCAATCCATAGTTTCCCCCAATCAATGATTGTCTACAGTAAGTTTTGGTATCAAATGCTGCTGACATACCAAGCTGATCCAAATACCTGTTTTTCACTACCAACACATCATTCTACTTCACTAGACTATATATCAGCAGAAAATCGACGTGGAAGAAATTCAACCGTACCAGAAACTATACACAAACGAATTAGAGACGAGATTGCGTCCACTGTTATAAGCCCCTCCAGCCTCCCCAACCCAAGAAACTGCCGAGGATGCTGAACTCTTGAGGGTGTCATGGAGGCTTCTGAATGTGTTGGCCTCACCGTCAAGGTAGGATGGATCGAGAATCTTCTCAACAAGATGTGTATCAACCCCTATTTGTGAAGAAAGAAAACTCCAAGGTTAAACTCAAGTTTAGAAGTTCTATCCCCAAAACCGTACAAAGGACTAGTTTAGTAATGCTTTTAGAGACCACAAAAGTCCTTTACACAAATTACAATGTAAGTATTGTGTTTGGTAATAGTTTTCAAAAATCATTTGCATAAACACCAATAGATATTAATTGTTATTTGGAAAAGTGAGAATTTGTAACTCTTGCTTTTAGCTTATACTCCTCTCGTTAGAAATAAAAATAGAATTTATATCAAAAGCATAGCAACCCCTAACTAACCCGAAGAAGAGGTTTGTGTGTGAGAGAATGTTTTTGTTCATTCCAGGTTACCTGGTCCTAAATCATATATGTGGTGAGTTAGGACATCCAAATCTTTGGATGTCTTGTCTAAGAATTCTTTGAACCAATTTGCATCAAAGAATCCTCCTGGAGCTACAATGAGTGGCTTTGGTTCAACTCCATTGTAGATGTTCTGCACGATTTTCTGCAGAGCATTGGTGTCAATGGCATATTGGTCAGCTGCTATTCTTGTTCCAACTCCATTCCCGGACAATTCATTTCCTGAAATCAACAAAACAGACTTCAGTTAACGTAAGGAATATGTAAACATAAAAGCAATTATTTAAGTCAATAATTTCTTTTCAAAAAATTATACAAAATGTAAAGAAAATGATAATGATATGTGTGTGTCACATGAATTGTAGGTCGGAAAGCTCGTTTTCTTTTGCTAGTGGCTTTCGATATGACTTGCAAGATTAGTTTAGCTGATCACTAAACAAAGCACTCACCTAGCTCCCAACCATAAATTGGGTAGTTCTTTTTGACTGTATAACGTATAAAGGATTCGGCATTGGAAGAATCCCAAGCTCCGGTTGACGAAAGATCATGTTGCACCGTTCGCCCGGCAAGGGCATTCAATCCGAAAATAATCTTTGCCCTGAAGTAGACCAGAAAATGATATAAAGATCCACCATACGAAGATTATAGAGAATTCTTTGATAGAGTACGGAAAAAAAAAAAAATCCGACCACTAGATCATTTTCTTAGTATCAAATTAAGAAAGGTACAATAAGTTATTGGAATTTGATGAAGATTTGACGGTTTAATATTGTATCGTGCTTGTTTAATACTGTATCGTGCTGGTATGCATATTCTTTGTGACTAGCAAAGAGAGAGACATAATGGAAATATGACATTCTTACCCGGTTGCCTTGAAAAAGGAGTTCAATTCATCCCATCTACTCATGGGCAAGCATCCTTGAGTAAAACCAAACAACTCTGAGGCGTTCCTAACAAATGGAGTACAAGGTTGCTTATTGTCTTCAGTATCATAAATGACCTTGTCTTGCAAGGTACCGCCTAACCTAATCTTCAATGGTGAAAAAGCTGCACTTATATATATATAAATCTATTAGGATCGCATAAGTTATAAGAGTCATACGCAGAGTTTGAACATGAAAAATGATTTATTATGGCAAAAGCTGAAAAAATAAGGTAAAAGGAAGGAATGAAGCAATTGGAGTAAGGAGATTTCTCACCCTTTACGGCATTTAACAATATATTGTTGCTCAAATCCTGCGCAACAGAATGAGCATGTGAATTTTATGTATGAAAGAATTTCATCAAAACTCATTTTAAAAAAAAAAAAGTTTCATTTCAAAATTTGTTATTACTCAGACAGGTGTGTTTCAAACATGTCTTATTTCAAACATTAGTATTACCTAAATAGAAGAGGGACAGTGTAGAGGACCGAGGAAACAGAACACATTAAAAAAACCAAAAAGTGCAGATTCAAATCTCACACAACAACAAATAAATGAAGAGAAATCCCAAAACCAGATATCCAATGAATAGAAAACAGACTATATAAAACATATGTATTTATACACACACACACATATAGATATATATAAAAGAAGACAGACCAGATTGAGAAGAGAAGCTCTTCCCCAGCTACAAGTGCCATAGTCACATTTCTCAGGAGGCCACCAATCCAGAGTAGCACACACGAAATCATCATCAATCTTCCCGACGGCACTTTTCCCATCAACGGAAACTGTCCCAACCACTGTCTCTGAAGTCGCGGAAACCAGGCTGAAACTGTACAAACACACCCAAAAACACAACCCCATTGCCAAAAACTCTGAAATCCCCCAACCCATTTCCAGATTCTCTCTCCAAAATGCTGAAGAGATCTGTAAGCCCCTCTCTCTCTCTCTCTCTCTCTCTCTCTCTCTCTCTCTCTTCCCCTTTCTCTCTCTCTCTTAAAAGGGTGAGGAACCCATGGAAGTAAAGAAGGGGAAGTTAATAGAGAGAGTGCGTAGCCTTTGGAGGCTAATGAGGCGGTGTAATGAGAAAGTTTAAGAGAGGTAAATGGCTATTTGATAATGGGCAAAGACAAGTGTGAGCTCCCTCATATAAATGCAAACACAAGAGGCTCATACACACACACACACACACACATTGTGTATATATATAGATAAACAAAACGACACACCAAAGCCAACAGGTGACACTTGAACGTGAATTCAATTCTAGCCTCAAAACTTTCTTTGTTGTTTTCGGATTTGGAAATTAACTATTACGCGCCTGTCTCAGTGGTGAGAAAGCGTGGTTTTATTTTACGAGTAACTAGTCATTTTAGTCCCTGAATTATAATTATTTGTTATTTTGATCCCTGAACTTTTAATTTTGACACATTAGCTTTTGAAGTTTTCTTTTTCTTTTTTTTTTTTTTTTTAGCATCTATGTTAGTGAAATTGATGAAATATGCTTTAAATTTAACAGAGATAATCGCATTTCTATCCCATATTACTTGAAAATGTTAAAGAGATTACTACATCATTTGTAAAAATGGTTCAGTTTTTAAGGGTTTTTAATATTAATAAAGATGACATTATACACTTGATTTAGGATTTTCTGTAAAAATTTCATGATATCACGAATTGACACTTTGATTGTCTTCATTATATTCCCAAAATCTGTCATCAATTAAAAGTTCAAGATTTAATTTGTTAAAATTAAATGTTCAAAAACTAAAGTGATAGAATGTTTAGAGTTCAAGACTAAACGGATCAAGTATTTTTATTTATTTATTTTCTTTTTGTTTTGCAGTTGGTTGTGAAAGTGGACCTAAGTTTTCTCTTCTTTGCTTTGGTTTGCTTTCCCTTCACGGAAGCTTCTAAGTACAAAGGTTTCACCAAATGGAAGAGATGGCAGTGAATAAATATTAAGTAGTTTCACTAAGTTTTGAATGGAGAGAAAAAAAATCCCACCTTGATCTTCAAGCAGAAAAAAAAAAAAAAAAATGCATCTTGATTTTCATTTGAGTTCTCATGAAAAAGGAGTAATCTTTTTTATTTTTTTAATATTTTGTCATACAAGTTAAGTAAAAAGTGTGACGTTAAAGAGCAGAAAAGGGCGTGTAGTTTAGTACTTTACCATCTCAAAAAGACATATTCGGTTCGGAAAATAAATTGTGAACTAAGTTTTGAAAGATACTGTAAAACCCACGTACGTAATGATTGAGCTGAGGTGTTTTGTAAGTTAGGGAAGAGCATTCTTTTGGAGGTGTCGATTGATGTGATATCATCATACATTAGATTTTCTTTTAACGAAAAAAATAGAAATACAAAAACATTTTCACGAGAATTATGCTCTCAATGTATTTATTTATTTTATTTTCTGTTGAAAAAGTCAATTATTTAACTTTTTGGTTGATAAATCTATGTTTGGTAAACTCGAAAATAGAGAGAAATAAGAGGAAACATTTTAGAGGAAAAAAAAATAATCTTAACCCATGTTTAATATTCTATTTTAAGTTCATTTTTCATTTTTTTTTTAGTATACACCAGCAAGAACACACATACATTTTTTATGAGACAGATCAATCACAGGTGGAGGAACTAAGTGTACCATAAGTGGACCCACTAAATTATAACTTTCAGGTAGTTGCTGAATAAAAAAGAACTTATTGGCATTTATATATAAATGCCACTCAAAGCTCTTTGTGATCAATCTGCCCATTGAAAATGTGTGTGTTCTTGTTTGTGTATATCAAAAAATTGGTTGTTGCTTAATGAGTACAATTCATTTTTCAAATTGTTTCTACAACGTTTTCTCTCATAAAAAATTAAATTTACTGTTTAGGTTATGAAATTGAACTTATAATCCCAATGAGCCTAAGGTTGTTTGGTGGAGAAGAAATTGGAAGGAATTAAGTTGTAAATCTATGAGACCTTTAGAAAGGAAAAAGAAAGCAAAAATTTTACTGCGAAAAATGATAAAATAACTGTTTTAATTTCAATCTCTTTTCATCTTCTTTTTTACATAAAAGTAAAGGTATAAAATACATCATTTTATATTCTTTTTCTCTCTTTTCTTCTCTTTTCTTTTCTTTTAACCAATAATATAAAAGAAAATATTTACCCTTTGCTCACCTATATATTACTTCTCATTCCTTTTTATTTTCTATCCCTCCTACCAAAGAAAACATAAATCGTTTTGTGATTTTGTTATGACTCCACAACACCATGGCTAGGCTTTCTTCAAAAAACTGCTATTATTAACAGTGATGGATTCAAAAATTTATATTAGTGGGAGAACAGATGAGGAGAAATTTTTAAAATTAATAACTTTATATGATAAAAAGTTTAATATTTTTATTCTAAATTTTTTATTCATGTTTATTACCCTATAATAACTATTACATTTTGTTTTTATATTTTCAAAAATATTGTGAAATTTATTCTTAAACTTTATCTTAAATGTTATCATATTAAAAGTTTCTAGCTCATAACTTGCTGTATTTTGTTTGTTATTTTTTAATTAAAAATTAAATTTCATTCTAATTTATACGAGACCATCATTTTTTCCTTTTAAAGGTAATTCTTTTTACTAATAAATAAAAACTTATACGCACAAATATTCAAATTGTTGATAATTTTTAAACCAATAGATTAAAAAATAAAAGTTAAAAAAATTAGAAAGAAAAATAGATAAAGAAATTAGGAGGAAAAAAAAAGAATCAAATGTCGGTATGGTATTAAAATATAATAATACGTTGAGTGTTATAGGACATATTTGAGGGGGAAAAAAAAACTTTTACGTATGGGTAAATTACAAAATTTTAAAAAATATGAAAGTAAAATTTAGATTTTAAAAAATTAAGGGGGCACGTGCTCCTGGCACTTGCATAAATCCGTGCCTGATTATGAAAGTTTAAAGCTATATTTTTTCCCCCATAACATCATTAGAAAAAAGTCATTTATGTATTTAAAAAAATATATTTGAACATAAAGTTGAAGAACATTGTGCTTTACCACTCTGAAACGTTTGAGACAAATTCCTCGAGACCGTCTGAGTGTTATAAAAGGTTCCCCAATTCCTTCGCACTTGGAAAAAAACAAAAAAAAGTTGCGCTTTTTCAGGTTTTTTTAATTTGAAAAACAGAGGCGTTATACCTGTTGTGACTACTATAATTAATCTAATAGGTAGATTTGCTATAACCATTAAAAGTGAGGAAAAACCGTGGCCCTTTCTTTATGCTTTAAACAACTTGTGATTGTTTTTGTTCCCTCGAAAAACAACTTGAAATCGGCGGAAACTGGACAGGGGAAAAAAAAAAAAAAAGAAATATTTATTTTCATTCAATTTAATATTGACTTTGATTTTCAGTGTTACTCATTACAATAGTCCAATTTTTTATTTTGCTATGCAAATGATTGCTTAATGAATAATCCGTGAAAATTTTGATGAAAAAGAGACGTGAATATGATTTTGAAATCATTTTTCGTTTTAGTGTCATTTTCAAAATAAAAAACATTTTTTGGACAAAAAACAAATAAATAAACATGTCAAAAATCACCCCAACTTTTGGTGATAGAATCCTTAACACGGTGACGACCAATGGTGGAATTAAAAAAAAAAAATTCAATAGGAACACTAAAAAAATAGAGATAATTTTGTTCGTGTTCTCACTCAACTGTGGTGTTGTCACAAGCGGTGATGAAACCGATAAAAGGTGATAGGAAATAAGAGGTTTTATCTAAAAGGTCCTAAAATAATTTGATATCTCCCTTAGGTAAAACCTTTGCGGTTTTTTTTTATTTTATTTTATTTGTAACCAAAAATCAAGGATCAAGATTTGGTGTATAGCTAAAATAATAATAATAATTAATGCGAGAGAGGGGGGGGGGGGGGGGGAGTGGAGAAAAAAGAGGGAGAGAGAGAAAAGGAATCCACCAACTGCAATAATAGCCGATCAAGGCCAAAGAAAAGGTGCAAATAATGAGATAGATGACTACTCTTGGAGGCTTCAAAATTCCATGGGGTAAAATACAAAAAACAGCCTGTGATGAGGTGTAGAATTTAATTTTATCTAATGCCCAATTACAGGGCAAATAATTCAAAGGCGGAATTCTTTTTGGGCAAAGCGTACCCTTTTTTTTTTTTTTTTGATGTTTACTGATTAAGAAATTTAAAAATAAAAAATTAATTTTATGAAAATTTAAATTATAATTAAATTCTCAATTAAAATGTTTACTAATCTATTAAAAAATATATTTATTTGATGAATTAAATTATTATTATGCTGTTTATTTTCTAAAAAATTATAAAGATTGGGAATATCATATTGTAGTTACGAAATTATCCTTAAATAAGAAAAAATAATTAAATAAGAATAAGTGTTTATTTGGTATAAAGTTTGTTACTTCTTATATTTTAGGGAAATGAATTTAATTTCGTAGGTAGTAAACGAGAGACAAATTCCTCCTCATTAAGGAAATTAATTCCCTATTTTTAGGTGGGACAATAATTATGCACATTCTATTTCGTATCTTTTAATTACTAGCTAATGTATACATAATTTTTTATATAGCGTGAACTATTTAAAACTATTAGTTTATAATATCAACATATCTGAAAAATGTTACATTAAAATTACCTAGTTGTTATAACAAGGTACAAAAAAAAATTGCAACGGTTGTTTTACGAGGGTGACACGCATAAAAGATCAAGTGTATATACATATATAAATATATATTCTTTAATCCTACTTAAGAAATCGGGGCTGTTCCTTTTCACTTTTCAAGTACAACATTTGAATAAAGTTTGTTTACCAGCTTAAAGTTAGCTTGGTAGTGCAATCTGTCAATATAAAGTTTGCTTAAAGTTTGCAATATGTACAACACGATTACAAGTTCAATCTCTAAATTGTACTTTTACATTTTTAATTAAGATTAAAACACAAAAATTGCCATGTTATAAGAATAGAAACAAAAAGAAAGCCAAAATTTATAAGTTCGAAAGCAACAACATCACTGAAATGGACAAGTTAATTGCTATGGCGATCTTTCAAAAGGGTGGTTCCTCCTATTTATTTACAAGCCGGGACCTTTGTGACAATTTTTTCTTTAAAACAAAGAATAATTCCATAAATCATATCCGATTAAGTAAAGTTTGCAAGTTCAAATGCAACAACATCATTAGAATGAATGACTTAATTGCTATGGCGATACCCTTGCGACAATTTTTCTTTTTTTAAAATAGAAGAGTTTTACAAATCTAATGATTAACAACCTGATAAAACTTAATAAAAAAACTTTAATGATTAATAAATACATATTATAGATGATTATTTTATTATTATTATTTTCTTATTGTAGAATTCTCTTAAATAATGCAGCCATTATCAAATACCTATAAACGGAGGATCTCATCTCACCCTCTCCCTCAAATCATGGTCAAGTGATTTTATTATATACATATGGTACAATATTTAAAGATATCCTAATGATATATGATAGATATGGCCTTTATCTTGATCATTTCAATGCAAAAATCAACTGGTGCAAAATCAACCGGAACAGGTATAAAGTCTTCACCCAAAAAAAGAAAACCACCAAAACCTAATGCACTTGATTTTAGATAAACAACAGCTATTGTTTGGTGGAGTTTAGCTTACTCCAACCTAACTACTAAGACCCTTTTTAAATCTTGCAAATTACTATTGATTCTTCTTCCTTCTTTGATCACCAACTACATTATCAACTCCACAAGATTGTGTATAATTTATCAATTCTTGTTTGATTGGAGTCTAACACCTTAGACTTTCCCATTTTTCTGGTCAAACATAGCTCTCACTGTTAAATAACAATATACCCATATTCATACATGTCCCTCCTCTTATGTACAATCTTAATATATGACTTTATTGATTCACAAGTGTACTAAGTACATGCATTTTATATGTTAGGGGGGGAAAAGAAGAGTAGATATAGATACATAAGTAACAGTTAATGTTCCAAACTTGAACTTGTCTGAGAGATTTCAACCAAAAAAAATAAAAAATAAAAAAACTTGGTGTGAGAGCGCTATACTTTAAGATACACACCAATAATAACATTAAGGAGTATTCTCACTCGCGCTCTGTCAATTTAGGTTCCTATTTTATCTTTTAAAATTTAAAACGCTCATTTCACGTCTAAAATTTTAAATTTGTCCCATTTAATCTCTTTTATAAAAATTTCCTCTAAACCAAATAGGAAAAAAAATGGACAACTAGTCTCACTTTTGGTTAGAATTTTTGTCTAAAACAAATGAAAAAAGGCCATGGCCTGCACTTACCACCTTTTTAAAATTCAAAAAGTAAAAGTACGAGTTTTTATGATTAAGAGATAACTTGAGAGTGATCTGAAAATTTTTAGAAGACACAAAGTGAGAATAAACCAAATATTTATTATTAGTACTCTTCTTTTTACTTTTTCTAGGGATTGGAGACCTTTTTTTTTTTTTTTTAACTACAGTATAGGGATTATGGCTTGCATTTATTAAAAACAAATGGAAACACTTTCAAATTTTGAATTTGAGAGTTTCTGCTCAAACTTCTCTCTTCTCTCACCTCTGAGCCAGCCCCGGAAGGTTTTCCTACATTAAATTGGTTAGTTTTTCTTCTCTGCTAACTCTGCTTTGCAAGCTTTC
>JAFMPE010029994.1:0-15566 GCA_024759925.1 Ficus religiosa | reverse complement strand
GACAAGAAGCTAAAGATTCATTACGAGGTTTCTCGTGAAAATCAAAAATACAATTATATATATAAATATATATATATATATATATATATTTATGACTATATCCGGACCAGGTATAATTTGGCAATTGCTGCATGTGAAATTGTAAAACGAGTGACTAGCACTTGGACTATGTAATGGGCTTAAGTCAAAGTAGACTTTATACAGCCAGATCGGCATCGCTTATCTTTATTGTTTACTTTTGTTTTTAAAAAAAAAAAAAAATTCAAAAAGGGAACGACTATTGTTGGCATATATCTCTGAATATCATTAAAGGGATTTTTCAGAAGTTGATAAGAATATTTATTGAAGGCTTTATGGGTGGACCTTACTCCTCAACGAAGAGGATATCACTCCACTCCTATCAAATTTGTGAACCGTAAGGATACGTGTAGTTGTGATCGCAAGCAATGCTCATGAATATTAGGCTGATAAGAAATCAACTTTCACATTTAAGACTCTAAGAAGATTACCAAACACTCGAACTTTTGGTGACCGATTCATTACTACAATCCATTGTCGTTAGGTTACATTCGATGGTGAAGGAATTTTTTAACTTAATGAATCAAGAAAAGGATAATTGATGTCATAATCTGCTGGTACATCTCACATTCCAACTAGATTATAATCCATTAACAGCCCAATCCTCCCACATATTCACCACTTTATTTTGGTAAAATAAAATAAAAATAAAAAGTTTAGAGAAATAAACACAGCTCAAAAGAGCGCAAACAAGGATAAAGTAAAGTTGACGTGAACTAATTCTAAAATGTTAGTCAGAATGACTAATAAATAATAATCTTGTAAGGAACCAAAACACTAAACTATTGTAATTAATTTAAAAGCACATTCATCTTATATTATATTCAAATATAATACAATAAAATACAATATGCACATGGATATTTTCTTCTTATATTTTAAACAAATGTAATGTGTGTGTGAGTTGTGGGAAAGATAAAGAGTATGTGAAGTGATTAATAAAAATAGATAGAAAGAGAGAGTATTTTATATGATTAAGGGTTAATTTCATTAATAGCACATGTGAGAAAAATTTTATTAAAAACGGCACAACTTTTTTTCCCTTCATTTTTAGCACTGTCACGTCATCAACATCAATTGATATCACTGTAAAAAGTCAAATATACCCTCAGCCAATCATAAACTGAAGTTTTCCTTACTTTCCCGTACCCTCCCCCCCCCCTCCCCCCCTCCACATCCCTCACCCACAATATATAAGTCCTAGTTCTAAATCTAATTTTTTTTCCCTTCCTTTTTCCTCTCACCCTAGTCTCACGCACTTTCTGTACACCATTAATGAAGATCTGAGCTCACTCTAAGTCCAAGAAATCTCTCCCCATCTTTGTTCATTCTATTCAACTCACTCTCTCTATTCTCACCATAGTTGAACCGAAGCTGCCAGCTCAGCTCTTAGTTCATTTGAAACACTTCCCACTTCACATTGGCCTTGTTCTAGCTTATATCAATTGCAAATATGAGGTAATGCTACTTGTTATTTGGTTTTATTTGTTTCTTTATTATTTAAATGTGTTTGCGTTTTGAATTATAATATAAAAAAAGACTATGTTAAACTTTTGAGGGCAAGATCTTGGTCTCTTGTAGCACCTGTGGGTAATTTTCAAATTTTCTGTGTGTTTTGGTCTCTTATTATAATATTTCTCATTCATAAAAATATTCACCTCTACCAACAGTAAACAACATAATGACCTTTTGGTCATCATTATGATGACCAAATCGGTGAATAATATTTTTACCAAATGGAAGATATGATTTTGACCATAACGAAAAACAAATATTTGCATATCATTTGATATTCTAACCCAAATGGTCATTGTCATAATGACTAATAGGGGTAACAGTAGGGGTTCTAATAACAAATAGAAGTTGTCATAGCATTTGAGAGTTGAACACAAATGGTCATTTTTATAATGACCAACAGGTCAATTTAATTATGACCTTATTAGTGCTAATGATGTGATACATTTATTTTGACAATGACGCAACAACAGGGGTTCTAAAACACAAATGGGAGTTGTCATACGTTGTGTATAATGGGAAAAAAACATGTATTTGCCTAACTCTTTTACACCTAACATTTGAGAGTTGAACAAAACTGGTTAATTTCATTGTGACCTATGTGCCAAAGGAAGATATAATGAACTTGATAAAACAACAAGGGTTTTTAAACATGACCTGGAGTTGTCATACGTCATGTATAAAGGGAAAAATACATGGATTTGCCTAACTTTTGTTTCGCTTAACATTTGAGATTTGAACAAAACTGGTCATTTTCATAATGACTACTCTGTCATTCTCATTATGACCACCCATAATATATACGTCCTCTCTTTATATCTGTCACCATTTTCCCTTTAATGTAATATTGACTAACTTCTTGCTATTTTATTCAGGAATGGCTGCAGTTTGTGTTTTCATCAAGTATAATGGTCATTGGGAAGATGGTACATTGAGATATGTTGGTGGTGAAATGAAGGGAATATTAGTGCCCCTTACTGCAACTTATGTTAGTCTTACTGAGTTGATGAGGAGTGTCATTGGAATTAGGGGTCGAGACAATACTACAGTCATGAGATACGTTGTTGAACATGAAATACCTCCTGTGAGGATACAGTGTGATGCTGATATTAATTTCTACATACAACTGAAGAAGAAGGATGTTCATGTGCCTAGCAAATTCCCAATTAGCATCAATGTATTGGATGAGTCTATGGCCGAAGCAATACCACATAGATGTTCAACCTTCTAGGGATGGTGGACAGAGTGATGAAGTCTTGCAACCTGTAACTGTTAACAATTTTATCATCTATTCTCCTGGCCGTCCTCATATCCCCTATCCTACACTAGGTCTGGATTTGCAAGATGGAATTGAATAGTAACATGAATCCTTGAACAATGACTTAGGCATGGACCACGATGATTGTAATGTTGAGGAATTGAATGTTACGGATGTTGCTCATGATTCAAACGAGAAGAGTATGGTACCAAGCATTAGAGCTCATTCTATTATCAATACTTCTAGAACTCAATCTGTTAATGTACCTAGTAGTGATAGTTTTTCTGGCTCAGCAGTTGTTGCTGATTTTACACCTATCACAAACCGCATAAATTGTATTTTTGATAACAAAAGTTACTACAATACCATCTTCATCATGATGTCCTAAGTAAACACTATCAATTCAAGGTGAAGAGGTTAAACTCTACTCTACTACTCGTGATATGTATAGATAATGAGAGATGTCAATGGCAATTGTGTGCGACTGGGATGAAAGGTAGTTAATTGTTTATTGTGAAGAGGTATGATGACGTCTATACTTGCTCTATTGAAATCGTTCAAGGGCATCATCGTCAAGCCAAGAGTTGGATGATTGGGGAGTGTGTGAAGGCAAAATACTTGGATCATACCTCATATAGACCTCGAGAAATAATGCGGGACATGCAGGATGAATTTGGAGTGTTTTTCAATTATCTGAGAGCATGGCGATGGAAGGAAGCTATACTGACTAATCTGAGGGGCGATGATGTAGCGTCATACAAAGGTAAATTCCCTTATTCGTCATTATGTTAATGACTTTCATGGTAACTTTATATTTATCACATGGTACTTATTATTTAATAATGACATCTCTTGGCCCTTTGCTTACAATTCTATCCGCCTGGGGTGAAATGGTTAAGAGAAAAAAAATCCTTCCTCCAACATTCACATTGAGACCGACTCAAAAAATAGTTTCAAATACTTCTACATGTGCTTAGCTGCATCGAAGCAGGGTTGGCCTCATTGTCATCCAGTAATTGTGGTTGATGGATCAGCATTAAATGCTAGTTTTGGAGGAATACTACTTGCAGCTTGTGATCATAACGCAAATGGCTCCATATTTCCACTTGCTTTTGGTATCGTTCGGTCAGAAACCAATGAATCATGGAAATGGTTCTTCAAGAAGCTACAGGATTCAATAGGCAAGCGAGAATCTCTTGCTTTTATGACTGATAGGCATAAGGGTATCGAATATACAGTCAACATTGTGTATCCAGATGCTGATTTTGAGATATGCATTCAACACTTAGCTTCAAACTTGAAGACAAGGTACAAAGATTTCAAAGGCCCTATGAAGACTTATTTTGACAATCCATCAAGGGTGTATCTTGTCAGTGAGCATTAGCGTCATATGGAATCCATCCATATTCGTAACCCCGACGTGCACCAATATCTTTTACAGGTAGATCCTAAAAAATGATTGCGAGCATACTTCAATGGACGGAGGTATGCAATCATGACAACCAACATTGTAGAGTTATTGAAAAGTATGGATCGGAAAACCAAGTCAATGCCAGTGGGATTCTTGGTAGAATGTGGTTAAGGGAACTACTACAAAGACGTGAAGAGGCCCTAAAAATAACATCGAAACTAGCCCTCAAGGCAGAGAAACTTCTTCACACAAACTTTTCATTGGGACTAACAGTAACGGCAGGTGATAACGACCACAACATGACTTGCGGTATATGCTAAATTTTGTAATGAATGGTAATTTTATAAACAACATTACACTAATGTTGATAATGACTTCAAAGAAACTAATGTCTTCAACTTCCCTTTGTTACAGCCTCGGCCAACTAATCAGTTTGAGTACACCGTTACCAACAATGCTGCCCAAACCTGGATTGTGGATATGAGAGAAAGGATCTGTACTTGCAGACGCTTTCAAGTCGATCAAATTCCTTGCCCTCATGCTATGGCCGTCTGTAACCACCGACGAATTGATCTGTACAATCATTGCTCTAATTACTACACGAAATATTATCTCTATGCAGCTTATGCACCTGTAGTCCATCTAACTAGTAGCGCGGAGGGTTGGGATGTTTCTGAAGAAGTCATATCGCAAATTGTGAATCCTCTCAAGACAAAGCGTGGTTCCGGAAGGCTAAAGGTTCGTAGGATTTTGTCACAATGTGAGGAACCGAAGACTATTTGGTGTAGCAGATGTAATACTTATGGACACAACCGGCAAACGTGTACTAACCCAGTACTGTTACACATAGGTCCAACAACAAGGTCCCAGACATCTTTAACAATTCACAACACCATTATGTTATGACTTTATCATTAATTTTATATTGTATCCAAAATTACGCACAATTGACATTAAAACTTTGTCATTTTCATTTTAAGTAGTACGTTTGTGGGCTTATGGAATTAGGTGTCAGCAGTAATTGTGATTTCCCAAAAACATGGATTTTCCTCAAATTTGGTACTTTTACTGGAACAGTCATTTTCATAATGACCGCCGGGTCAATTCCCTTGTGACCTCTGTGCCTACAGTTTGAAAAAAATATTTACAAAGTCATGAAACAACATGTGTTCTAAAATACACATAGGAGTTAACACACTTTGTGTGTAAATGGTACAAAATAAAAAAGCATACATAAAAAATATATTTGCCTAACATTTGGGACTTTTACAGGCACGGTCATTTTCATAATGACCACAAAGTCAATTTTCTTGTGACCTCTATGCCTACGGTTTGAAAAAAATATTTACAAAGTCATGGAACAACATGTGTTCTAAAATATACATAGGAGTTAACACAATTTGTGTGTAAATGGCAAAAAAATAAAATAAAATAAAATAAAAAATGTATTTGCCTAACGTTTGGGACTTTTACAGGCACGGTCATTTTCATAATGACCACTAGGTCAATTCCTTTATGACCTTTGTGCCTACGGTTTGAAAAAAATATTTACAAAGTCATGGAACAACATGTATTCTAAAATACACTTATGGGTTAACACACTTTGTGTGCTAAGGGCAAAAAAAATAAAAAAATAAAAAAAAAAATAAAAATGTATTTGCCTAACATTTGAGACTTTTAGAGGCACGGTCATTTTCATAATGACCACCTCATCAATTCCCTTGTAATCTCACTGCCTACGAGCAAACAACAAAATTATTAAATTTTGTGGATCAAAATGTAATCTAAAATACACAGTGGAGTTAACACATTCTTTTTAAAAGGGGTTTAAAAAAAAAAAACCAAAAACCAAAAACCTCATAAGACAACAATTTGAGCCTTTTACAGGAACGGTCATTTCAATTATGACCACCTGGTCAATTCCATTGTGACCTCACTGCCTACGGTCAATTTGTCATGTTAACATTTACAGGTTGCAACAATATACCATATACATCTTAAAATGTTTTACAATGAATTAAATAATGGGGTTACTTACAATATGGACATATAAAAAGAAAAAAAAAAAACAAAAAACAAAAACAAAAAAAGTTAGTTATAAGTCCATCATATCGTCATCTTTATTACTTTTATAATTATGTTGAAGCTTTCTATTTGCATGACACCAAAGGTAACATGTTAGCCACTCTTGAAACATTTGCATGCGTCCCTGTATAACCCAATAATGAACTTTCCTCCCTTCTATCAAACATTCGACAAATGTAATTGTGAAGATTCCACAGTCACCCCTGTTTCACAAATGAGAATGAATCACAAATCACATAATTATCACAGTTAAGAATGACGTATGAAAATATTTTCAATACATTAACTAACTCATTCTCTTATCGAGGGATATCATGCATGATGGAGATCGGTATTGGCTAAGTTCCGGGAAGTTCTCTTGGTTTGAATTCGAACAAACTGATCCTATCAGCCAGCATTGGTATAAACTTTGACATACATTCCAATGCTTCTCGGACCTCGTAATTGTGAGGGCCTTCATGATGCATTGAGTCATACACCTCAATGGTCCAGTTCGTAAGGTTGACTTTTAGTAATACCAAATGTTTCAACTCATCTAAGTGCATTGGTATTAGCAAAGTGTTTACCTCAAATCATGACAAACCACATCAGACACAAACGCCAAGTATGATTTTCATTAAAGAATCACACGATCCCCAATCAAAGTTATCTGGTGATTGATTGTAGACACACCACAATGCAGTAATCTTTGTACTAAAAAATGTGTTTACCATTATCACCTTTTGTTACCTCAGTTTGGGAAACTACATGATCTTCTGCCTCAAATAGTAGAATACAACATCTATGTACTGCATAAACAAAGTACAAGCAAATGGCCAAAAAAAATTATGAGTCAACAAATAAAGTACCTTCTTCACATAAGATTAACAAAAATTTAGAATATGGATTCTAAAAAAATCAAGTAGAATACTTAGTTCATCCCAGAGCCAAATAGGAGAGGTTGCTAACTCATAAAACCAACTTTTTTTCTCAACCGCCATGAATCCAAGGTCATAGGATTTGGCCAATGTCTTGTACTTAGTATTGTATCGAGGAGGCCGTTTCCTAAACATAAAAATATTTCAATTCATAATGACATTATTAAATATCATTTTCAAAGTAAAAGGACATTTATTCATTAGAACCAAATTACCCTGGATGAGTCTTCTTTAATAATCCTTTATTTATCTACTCCCTGAACTCCTCTAACTTCTCTTTTGGAGGTTCATCTGAGAGACCCAATAGGAGGGCAGAATTAAGCTTAGTCAGAGCATAGGATGGTGAGCCAATCTCAATCATAGGTCCGGACTGCTGTTGGCTAAGCCTTGATAGTATGGACCTTTTCTGCTTAGAGTTCTATAAATGACAAATGCGAAACGGGTTAAAATGAAGTTTAACTTGTATGAAATAATCAATATGGATATGTTTGTCAGTTACAAAAATTGTTAACAACCACGTCATCGATGCCCTCCTCGTTGGCTGCCTGTTCATTCTTTCTCTCCTCCTCTTCTCCATTGGCTTCTTTATCATCGTTTTCCTCTTCTTTTTCCTTGGCTGGATCAGCGATTCTCTCTTCTTTTTTTTTTTTTTCCCAAAATCGACTCAGATTTTTTCCTTCACTTCTCCCTCCTCTCTTTCTAAATTGTCTTTATAATTTTCTTGTGTAGTTTCACAATAACATGTCATAATAAATAGAAATTACTAGTTGTGGAAGACTGAAATGATCATCTACTAGGATTACCTCATCTTTCTCTCCCTTGTCACACTCAACTGATGTCATTTCTTTCTCCCGTTCTACATCTTTCTGCGAAAGGGGAACACAATAGCTTGCATTAACATGGGTGATTATAGAAAGGATCAAATATTCATTACATAAATTACTAGTTGGGCAATATCAATAAATTAGCATGTGGTCATTACCCATGGCTGTTGCAAGCAATCGCCTTATCGGCATTAAAGAACTCCATGGCTGTTTTCACGCCCATATCTTCAACGGCACCGATGTAAGAGTCAATCAAGACATCATCTTGCGAGCTGGAGCTGAGGTCATTCGAATCAGTCTTCAAGGCATCCGAGTCATCGGTCTGAACATTCATCTTGTGCTTGTTGCCAACATGGTACGCAATGGGTGGCTTCCCCTCAACATTGTCATTCATGTTGGACAACAATTTGAGAACCCTACGCAAGAGCTTCGTGGACTTCTTTTGTCCCTTTTTAAGACCCTCTAACTATTTGTTCATTGAATCCAACTGTCCTCGGATCTCTTTTTGAAACTCTCGCCCCTCGGAATTTGTATCGGTGCTCAGTTGAGTGACATGTGTCTTGTGAGGTAATTGTGGTACAACCCTTGGGTTCTTCTAATATAGTTGCGCAACACATAGGTCCTTCAACTCTTCTTCAGTTGGCATCATAACAAAACATTTCGGCTGCACGCATTTGATAATAATAATAATGAGTAAAGGATATGGTTAATATGTAAATGACTCTTACTAGTATTGAAGCTAACAAAGATATGGTCATTGCAAGAATGACCACCCATCATTATGTAAATGAACGACATTGGTCATTACGAAAATGACAACCTGGTCAATATGAAGATGACTCACAATGGTATTGAAGCTAACAAAGGTATGGTCATTACAAAAATGACCACCGGGCATTATGTAAATGACCGACACTAGTATTGAAGCTAACAAAGGTATGGTCATTACAAAAATGACCATCCGGTCATTATGTAGATGACCCATAATGGTATTGAAGCTAACAAAGGTATGGTCATTACAGGAATGACCATCTGGTCAATATGTAAATGATCGACACTAGTCATTACAGAAATGACCAACCGGTCATTATGTAGATGACCCACAAAGGTATTGAAGTTAACAAAGGTATAGTCATTACCGGAATGACCATCCGGTTATCATGTAAATGACCGACATTGATCATTATAGAAATGACCACTCGATCATTATGTAGATGACCCATAATGGTATTGAAGCTAACAAAAGTATAGTCATTACAGGAATGACCACTCGGTCATCATGTAAATAACCGACATTGGTTATTACAGAAATGACCACCCGATCATTATGTAGATGACCCACAATGGTATTAAAGCTAACAAATGTATGGTCATTATACGAATGACCACCTGGTCATTATGTAAATGACTCACACTGGTCATTATAGAAATAACCACTCGGTCATTATGTAAATGAGCCACAATGATATTGAAGCTAACAAAGGTATGGTCATTACAGGAATGATCACCCAGTCATCATGTTAATGACCGACACTTATTATTACAGAAAGGACCACCCGGTCATTATGTAGATGACCCATAATGGTATTGAAACTAACAAAGGTATGGTCATTACAGGAATGACCACCTGATCATCATGTAAATGACCGACACTGGTATTGAAGCTAACAAATGTATGGTCAATGTAAAAAATGACCACCCGGTTGTTATTTAGATGACTAACACTCATAAATAACACTACTTACATAAATATATAAAGTATATAAATTACATGTTTCTTTTCTTTAGCGGTAAAAGCCGACATCATATCATCAAACTTTACATTATCGGCTAAGGTCCACGACAGCATACACGGAATGACCTCAACATACATGCTGGTGAATTTGACTGCTATTGTTGGGAAGCTCTCATATGCCCAAATGAGTAAGTCATAAGGAAAGCCCGCAATACTATAATGAACTTTGTCAGATTTTTTAACGATATTCTCTTTAAAGCCAGTCTGTTTTCAACTGCATTACAGATGTAGCTCAGGTTGCCTCCCATGAGAACATGCCCCAAGGAAAAGCATTGAACTCAACCAAGTTATCGGCCAGGGTAAAATAATTTGGGTCAATTTTAATGTAGTTTGCATTTGCAAGAGGAATGCAAAATATCATGTATGTTAGGCTAAGCTTGACAGCATCGTCGTCATTGTCAAAGTTTGCATTCGACAGTTGCAGCTCCAAATATTCTCTTAACACACTTCTCAATGTCGAAAAATATCTTGTCATTAATCGGTTATCGACCACCGGTGTGAGATGAGTAGACCTAACACATTTTATTCCCGTTATTAGGCAGAACTCGTTGATAGAAAATCTGCCTAGGTCTTCACCAACCTCAAACCATAGAGCATCACCCATTCCTGAGTGATCCGTCAGGCGCATTACAATGTTATGGAAAACTTGCCCAGCCCAACCAAGCATATTTAACTTTAAAAACTGTTGAATACGTGGCTGATGGATCACACCCTCGTACTATGCAGGTGATAACCACTGTTTTAATTTCTTACATGTCTCCGTAATGTTAATGAAAGCATTTATTTTGGCACGGATAATTTCACTAGGGGTGGCAATACAGGTCGTGACACGACAACACGATTTGAAAACGACATAAATTTCACGGGTTCGAGTTGGGAAAAATAGGGGTCGAGTCAAATTCGGGTCACCTGAAATTAACACGGGAAAAAATGGGTCGTGTTCGGGTTGGACCCGTAGAACCCAAACACGACCCCTTTTTTGTGTGATATTTTTGGGTCAAATGTCGTATCAATTTCATGTCAATTTCAGGTTAAATTTCGTGTCAATTTTATGTTGCGGGTCAATTTTGGGTCAATTTCATATCGTGGTTAATTTTGATTCGTGCTGCGGTTTGAAGTCGTTTTCGTATCATGGGTCGTGCTCGAGTTGGGGAAGAAAAAGATCAACATGGCTTTAACACGACATTAACCCGACACATGACATGAATTGCTACCCCTAAATTTCACTATCCGATACGCGTCGAACATATTGAACCTGCGATAACGTTGGTGGTAACATAAAAGAGTAATTATATTTATAACCAAAAAGTAATCATAAAAATTACCTGATAGAAAATAATAGAAATATGAATAATTAAACCCCTAAGGGATAACTAGCAAGTCAACATAAAAATGACTAACAAGTTATCATAAAAATGACCAGTCGGAAATAATATAAATTTGAGTAATTTCTATTATGACTAGAAAGTCATTATAAAATTGACCAATACAAAAATTACAAGATGATCTCAAAATTTAAAAAACCAGCCAACCGCATTTTTTGATATTACCTACAATTAACCAAAAATCAACAAAAACCCAAATACCAAACAAATAAATTTTGTGTTTATGTTACAAAATTAGATAAAAATACAAACTTTATGTATTTCATCAAAAACACATATACAAATGAAAACTTTTTTTTACATAATCAATAAACACTGCAAACGTTCTCAAGTACAATGCATATTCTTATTGAATAATATTAAAAATGCAAACTTTTTAAACATGAAAACAAAAAAGCAATGTTTTTACCTCTTCAGCTTCCGATATTTTCTTTTCTACGGCACTTTTCGGCTTCTTTAATTCCATAACTTCGATTTCCCCCAGCTTTTTCTTCAACCCTTCCTCGGCCACCCTTCTCTTGCTCTTTGGTGCTGGCTTTTTAGAACTTTTTTCGGCCAGTGGCCTTTAATATGCCGCAGCCATTACTCAGCGAGATCTCTTCTTGGGAGTAATGTTTTTCTCAGCTAATTTTGTGGGTTTTGACATGCATAGTTTTTGAAGATTCTCTGACATTGACAGACTTCCAAACGGTTTATAGAGGGCTTTCGTGGTGGTTTTGGATCGTTTCCGAGAGGTTATGGAGCGGTTCCGGCCAGTTGTAACTCTTTCTCTATCTAAATTTTAGTTTCTCTCTCTAAAACACTACATATGCTAATTTGAAAAAAAAAAAATTTAGGGCATGCGAGGGAGAGGGATTTTTAGGTAGGTGGGAGATGAGGGTAAATCCGGAATTTGGCATACATTAAATGTTGCTGGGCCCCACATATCAGAGACTTTGATGACATGGCAGTGTTAGAAATGAAGGGGAAAAAAGTGGTACTGTCTTTTAATAAAATTTTTCCCACATATACTATTAATGAAATTAACCCTATGATTAATAAAAGTAAATAGGAAAAGAGAACAATAAATAGCAGTTATATTGGACTTAATATTGAAATATATTTGTATTTGAATAATGTATATAGGCTATCCAAAAACACATTACATTGCATTCGAGATGTAATGTAGACTGTAGTGTGTTTCCAAACAGATGCTATGTCACTTGCCAAAATCTTTATAAATGACAACTTCTAATCCTTTCATGAACCGTCTCAATAAAAACTTTATCTAGAAAAACTCAAAGGGAAATACTCAAGAAAAGGAGAGAAGAATGCAAGATTCTTACAATTATCGGAAGTGAAAAGATGAAAGACCATAATCATCTTGTTTAATCAGAGACTGAATAAAATCTTGACTGGAATTAGTAGAAGAAGACTCTTCTGAAAAATGAAACTTTAAAGAAAATGACATCTATCAACAACAACAAAAAAAAAAAAAAAAAAAAAAAAAAAATCACCTTACAAACTTAGTGCTCATTGTGAAGGGTTTAAAATGAGAAAAAATCACCTTACCAACCACCCCCCTTCCCCAGCGCCTTTCTTAAAAAAAAAATTTGGTGTTGAATGCAACCGCTGAAATCCAAACACCAAAAAAGGTCAATCTATCTACAACTTGGTTTTCTTATAAAAATGTGAGAAACCCTAAGGTATTTTTTTTCTAGTCTTGAAATTGATATAGCCCGTGATTACAGATATAGTCTAGTAATAATACAACACATGACTCCACCTAAAGATATAGAATTAAAATCCCCCTACTCCTAAGTTCAAAAAAGAAAAAAATAAAAATAAAAACAAAATTGCCATAGCCCAAGCAGACATAAATGATCTCCAAGAAACCTCTAAAAGCATTCACACGAAATGTTGATTATATAAAGAGAAAATTATCTAAATAACTACCTTTTTTTTCATTTATTGATCAATATGACACAAATTCCATACTCTTGACCAACATGACACACGTTTTAGTTTGATTTTGTGTCATTTTCGTATAGTATTAATTTTTTGTATTATATTAGTACAATGATCTCTAAGTTTGTGTTATTCAGGTTCTTTCTCCTTGTGTAAATTGAATCACACTAAACGTACCTCATAAGGTCATGATGATATATATATATGAGTGGTTACACACACACACACACACACACACACACACACACATATTTATATAAAGAGTAATTGGCCTAGTCCTTGAACTCTAAATAGTCCTTGAACTCTTACAAGGGTGACGATTTGGTCCCTGTTCTTTTTTTTTTTCTGAGATGTTCCTAAACTCTTATTTTTTTGCCGTTATGGTCCTTTCCGTCAAAATCCATTAAATTTTTTAATGGAATCTTATTAAAATGATTATTTTATAATAAAATTATTAAAATAATCTCCCATCTCTCACCCCTTTTCTATCCCCTTTCTCTCTGTTTCGCCCACCCCTCCGCACCCTCTTTCTCTCATCCTCTATCTCTCTCTCAGTCTAGGCCCCCTTCACGCCGTCGTTCTCCCCCTACCCCCCTCTTTTCTCTCTCTCAATCTAGGCCCCTTCTGCCGTCGTTCACCGCAAGCCCTCACCCATTCTCTCCACCGGAACCCAGATCAGAGTTGCCCCTCAGCCTTCGCCATCGTCAAGTCCCCCCTGGAATCATCGATCTGTTCCTCACCCCCCCTAAAAAAATTGTATTCGCCTCTCACCAAGCTTGGCTCAAAACACAAAACTGAACTACGTCCCCCCCTCCCTACCCCATTACCGCCTAAGCACTTCGATCTAGTTTCCTGCCCCACCCTTGATTTGGGCTTTAATTTCAAGGAGAGAGAGAGACTTCGATCTGGTTTCCTCCCTTAGTCGTCGAGCTTGCCCCGATCTAGGTTGCTTTAATTCCAAGGAGAGAGAAAGATCGAGGAGGGAGGGAGGAAAAGGGAGAGAGAGAGAGAGAGTATGTGTGTGTGTGTGTGTGTGTGTGTGTGTGTGTGTGTGTGTGTGTGTGTGAATAAGTGGCTTTGGTTTGGAGGAGAGAAAGAGAAAAGAGAGAGATTAAAATTTTTTTAAATTTTTTAAAATTAATTATTAGTAAATTACTAAAATACTCTCTCATTATGTTAAAACTTAATGGATTTTGATGAAAAGGACTATAACAGCTAAAAAATAAAAGTTTAGGGTCATCTTGGCAAAAAACAAAATATGGACCAAACCGTCACCTTTGTCAGAGTTTAGGAACTATTTAAGTCAATTACTCTTATATACACACACACTATTAAGTATTAAGTAGTGTATCATTGGAGGGTTAATATAAAGCAAAGTAAGTAACATTTATTTACTAGATGTGTTTCTATACATTTTGTAAAGCGTCGCAAGGGTTTCTTCAATACAGAGTAAAACTAGAACCAGTCAACAATTAAATAGCAAAAATGGAATGAAATGATAACATTTATTCGATAAAGTGTATGATAGATATTTTTAAATATATAAAAGTTTTTTAAAACATAACAAATTATAGAATATTTTTCTTTTTCTTTTAAAACCAATTTATTTCCAATTTTACCCTTGTTTCTCTCCTCTCTCATCAGTGAAGGAGGACGACGATGGAGGCACTACTACAGATTATGGATACCACGACGGAACTTCCACGACCGTTTTTTAAAAACCGTCATGGAAACTGAGGCAAAAACACGGAACAAAAAGCGGTCTCCGAAAACCGTCATGGAAGTCGAGACTTACACAACGGTTGTTTAAAACTGTCGTGTAATCATGGTATTTCCACGACGGTCATTAAGAACTGTCGTGGAAGTCTTTATTCCACGACAGTTTTAAACAACCATCGTGTAAGTCTCAGGTATTCCACGACGGTTGTATGAGACCGTCGTATAAGGCTCGACTTTCACGACGGTTTTCCAGTAACGGTCGTGGAGTCATCGTCCTTTATTTGTTCAGATATCAGATCGAGTTGCCATGTTATTTCCACATCGATACAGCTGCTGCCGCGAACAAAAATCAGATCAGATCGCTCCGACAACAGTTCCATACACCACTTTTAGACACCACTCACCACTATCTACTGGTCGATCATCATTCTTGTAAGTCATGATGATACGAATTAACTTATCTTTTTGTTGTTTTCCTCTGTATTAATTTTTTATTTACGAACCTAGATTAATTTTAATTTGTATTTTTTTGGATTGCTTTTGATACGTTAAATGCTGCAAAGTGTTTAATTAAGTGATCACGATCAATGTATTTTTAGTTTGGTTTTTTTTTTTTTTTTAGTTTGGATTTT
>JAFMPE010029905.1:0-10383 GCA_024759925.1 Ficus religiosa | reverse complement strand
TTCTTTTGTCCGATGACTTTTTCTGTGCCGCTTGTTATCAAGACAAATTAATTATAAGGCCATCTCCATTGAACATTGAAGGTAGATACTAAATCTCCCACATTTTTGGAGAGAACTCAAAAAGCTATATGTGAACCAGTTCAGCTAGCACGTAGACCGTTTAAATATTTACCAAACAAGTTACCATATCATTTTCCATCTAATTATCGCTCTCTAGTTTTCCATTCCCTCCTCTTTTCCTTCTCATCAAAAACAAGTTACTCTTACCATTCTCCATCCAATTATCCCCTACCCAAAATACAATTTCTTCCTCTCTTCTACCCTACCAAACATGCATTAGTGTTTGGTGTGTGGGAAATGCCTAAAATAGGCCTATGAGATTAGGTGCCATGCTAAATTCCACCCAACAGAAAACGCTGCGCTACAACTACCATGGGAGACGATACTCATGGACCCAGCTTTTTGTCGAATTCGAGGAGATATATACGAGCCTATACAGCTAGCATGTAGACCATTTAAATATTTACCAAACAAGTTACCAAACAAATTATCGACGCTTCCGTAAATTTTCATCACTAATGTTACAAAACTACGTTAAATCAAGTGGAGGAAAAAATCACATAAATAGTCAGACCGATCCAAAAATTCTCTCTTTTTTCTCTCTCTCATAGAATAACTTGAAGCACAAATGTCAAAAACTAAAGGGTAACGACAACTATATTTAAAGAAATAACAACGATAAAATGGGCAAATCATCAGATCAAACTCTACACCCCATATTGAACTATGACAAAAGTGATGGTGCTCATCAAAAGCCCTACATGCTAAACAGATGAGCAATAGGCAAAAGTAAATAATTGCACCACTCTACAAAATATGTTATGTAACCTCAAATATCGGAATCAATGCATCCTCGACGAGTCGCGGGCCATCTTTGGACAGTGTTCAAAGCCACCCCTTCAAGCTGCCACTCAAGCATGCTAGATTATCTACTAGCAGCCCGCTGCAACAACTCCTGCCTGTTTAAAATAAAAATAAAAAATAAAAAATAAAAAGGACCGTCATCTTCTTTTCCAATAATTGAGCTGATGTAAGAGTTAGGACCAAGGTAAAATCTAGATTAAAAAAACAGAATCAAGAAGATAAATAGAACTATTTGAGACGGAAATAGAAGACACCAAGAAGGGCAACAAACAATAGAAGTAGAATTGAGAGAAAGCAGAGGATTTAACAGAGTAACATCTCATCTGAAAGGATACTAGAATCTCAATATGCATTTGTCAATCAATAATAATCTCTTGAAAATGCAATCATTAAGCTATTTATAGAGAAATCAAAATAAGACAATTTTTTTAACTAAATTCAAAATAATCCAAAGAGATATACATAATCCTAAATCTATAATTGAATGGTAAAATTAAAATACATCCTAATAAATAACTATACAAATTTAAATTCCTAGGCCCTAATCTTGTGTCTCCATCACGAGCCCATCTTGTGTCTCCAAATGATAGTTTCAAGATCTCATTAAGACAATCTATAACTTCAACATTATAGGCTAAGCATGGAAAGAAAGGAAGCAAGGGATTTTATTATAACAGCTTCTACTCTCAAAAACCAAAAAGAAGGGAACTTCAAATTCCAATAAATCAAGGGATATATTCTCTATGGGGCCCAAGCGCCACGGGGATCTACCACAAATGGGATGGAGATGGAGGCAGCGATGGGGTTGGGGCGGGGGAAGTACTCCCCATCCTGTCTCCGCATCCGATATGTAGATCTTGATACTTTCTATTGCACCACAAATATGTTCTTTTTAGAATCGTGGCTCTATTGCTGAGATTTAGTTTGCATATGTTGTGAATTTGGTTTGTGTTGTTTAGCGTTTTATTTTGGACTAAATTTATGATAAGTTTTTACTCTATTCTTTATTTAAGTTTATTATTTTCATATCCATAGTTATAAGATGGGGAATGGGACGGGTATGACGAAGGCCTTCCCTAACAGGGAATCCCTGATCCCAGCTCCACCTCTTCTTAAACAAGGATTGGTTTTGGGAGGCAGGGATGAGGATGGGAAAGCATTCTCTAGCTCCGTTCCGCTCCATTTCCATCCCTAAATAAATCTTTTCAGCACACAACCACACAAACTACAAATTCAGGTGTTATTTATTTAGTTATTCATTTATTTTAATATTGCAAAAGTTCCAAGAACAATTGGAATTTTGAAAATAAATATCTTCCTAGAATGTTTAAAGGTACTGGAAAAATTAAATCCCAGAAGTTAACTGGTCAGAAAGTTCTACACTCAAACTGAAACTCAGACAATCTGATAGAATATGGATTGAGAAAAAGCAAAAACCACGTAGAAGCTCTCACCTCTCCTGTCAAAATTGTTTAATTTGCTAAACAAAGATCGGTGACTTTGCCCACAGCAACTGTTTTACCTGTTAATATCATAAAACAAATTAGAACACAGCATATACTAACTACATAGAAGATAACCTCTATAGCTGCTTGTCACCTTCGGTACGAAGTGTAAACCTCCCAAGTTGTGCAAAATCTGAGAACTTCTCTATGCATATCATGCTGTCCACCTATGAAACATAACACCACGAAGATATAAAAACTGACAAGAAAATTGAATAAAAAATAAAAAATAAAAAAAGCGGACAATTTAATAGCACCAATGTCTTGATTAAACAAGAACACAAACCTGAACACGGCACACGACAACAGCACCATTCTTCACAAAAAGCACTTTCTTTTTCATTGGTTTCTTGGTCTTAGGATCAATTTGCTGTAGCAGCTCAATGATCTCACACTCTTCAACAACAGAATGGATGTGCAAGACAGCCTTATAGCCCGCTGTAAAGATAGCCTAGAACAACCAAAATTTGCAATCCTCACAAAACTAAAACTGTATATAAATGCTAAAAAGAGAGAATAAATTCATTTTCCATACATTTTCGAGCAACTCAAGGATCTGCAACTGGGCAACAAATTCAGTAACAGATGGTATTGGTCTTGCTGCACGAAGAGAGAAATTAATACCTTAGAAGCCTAAAATAACAAAGAACAATGGAAAGAGAGTTGGCAAAAAACAAATGATAACATTTACAAGGGAAGAAACCTAACTGATCTATTTTTTGTTCATAGAATTACTTGCAACAAGTGGCTCAAAATGCAATATAGAATACATTGGAGCCACGATTCCTCAAAATTCAAAGACTGCTAAACTATATCATAGAATGCATGAAGCCATATAATGCATAGAAGAATTACTTGTTCACACTAAAGAAACCAAGAAAGGGGAACAGAATAGATCACACAGATTCACTACATGTATAACCAAACTTCTTATCATTCACGAATATATTTTAATGATTACATCATATATTAAATCTATGGTATGTGCCAGCCACAAACAAAAAAGAAATATCCTTACCAACACTTGATAAAACAAAGCCAGACGATATATCCTCTTCCTCAATCCCGGATAATCTGACTCTTACATTTTCACCTGGCCCTGCACGCCTAACCTTGTTTTCATCGCAATATACAGCAATAACTTTTACATGAGCCTGCATATAGTGTCTAAGAATTATCAATTGCCGTAAAAGATAACAAGAACAAAGATAATAGAAGAATATCATCTTACTAGGAGTGACAACTCACCTTATTTGGCATGACCAACAATGAATCGCCTTCACGCACACTACCAGATTCAATCTTTCCCATAATAACAGTTCCCATGTCCTTAAATTTGTCAATAATAGGCATCCTACATATTAAAATTTGTAATATTAACATAAAGAAACAACTTTCTAGCCAAAAAAAAAAACCAAACCAAACCAAACCAAACCAAACCAAACCAAACCAAAACAAAACAAACATAAGCGATAACTTCAAAAGGCAACTTGAAAAGACTCTAAATACAGTGGTTATCGTCAACAGCCTTTCTAGAACTTAGCATGCATTTGGTGCTAAGGTTTGGATTGTAGAATTTGGGTTTGAATTGATTGTGCATTTATCGAGACGTTTGAATTGCTGGAATTAAAAACAATAAAAACTTGAAATGTGTTCGGAATAAAAATATCAATATGGAGCTTGTTTCGTTCGTCTCGAAATTCTCAGCAATTTAAAAATATTTATATCTCATTTGGACTTGTCTATGCAAATTTATGGACTTTTAAAGTTTTGAGTTATAAAACTGTTTGAATAGTGAATATGAGGGAAAAAGACAAAAATTGGATTGTTATTGTAGGGTTTGAACCCTGACACCAAACATAGATTCAATATTTAAACTTGTATATAAGTTTGCACCAGGATACCTTGTCCTCTGATTTTTTATCCTTTTCATTATGTCATTAAATTTTTTCTTCTTAAAATAAATAATTACATTTGTTCAAGACAATTCAGAAATTTAAATAGCAAACCCACAAAAATATTAAACTGTCACTAAATGAAATGCCTCAAGAAATGCACAAGAATATCAAGACCACTACGTATACAACCATGCATCTATAAACTATTAGGAGACATGCACAAGAACACCAAGACCATTAGGTATATGACCATACAAACTTTCAAAAGGATACAAGATTAACATGATAAAATTAAATACCTTAATGGTCCTTTAGGATCTCGTGGAGGAACTTCAATAGCATCAAGGGCTTCAAAGAGACAAGGACCGTTCCACCATGGGCACACTTTTTTATCCATTCTAGATTTCATATTCGTACCGAGTAGACCAGATATTGGTAGGAACAGGACATCTATGAATTACACGAGAATTAATCCAACCACCACATAACCAACAATCTAGTGTATTTAACATCTGTGTTATAAATAAGACATTGATGGAGAAATACAAATACAAAAAGAGAGAGAGAGAGAGAGAGAGAGAGCCTCTACCCCTCGGCATCTTACATACGATAATTCAAAATTAAGTAACAAACCGGAAAACTAAGTGCTACTGCACAAGGTAATTGATTAGATACTGGTAACAACAATAACGTTCATAGCAATAGGCTGAAGTTGATTTAAAATGATTAGAAGCCACCAAAATCAAAGATATCTCTCAATCGTATATACATTCAACTTCACATAAACAAATTAAAATTTTTGAGCACATAAATTTCTCTCTTGATGGCTAATCTATGTAATAACACATTAAAGTTTGCCTTGACAAAGAGTGGCCGAAAGCTTGCTGATTAGCAACTTAACTTCAAGGCAATCTTAATGGTGTATTATTTCAGTCGTCTATTAAAACCAAAAACCACAAGTAACATTATTCATAGAACTTTGGAAACCTACTACTTACCCTTTTTCACATTGTAGCCAGATGACCTCAGAAATGGCATCATCTTGGACTCAATTTCAGTGTACCTGAAATAACAAATATAAAACAAACTGATGTAACATATTTGATTGAGGGAGACAGATCACTGTTAAAAAGTGAAAAAGTGCATTTGCTTATGAAAGAGAATAACAGATTGGGGTCGTTTCAATGCACCTTTCTTTTGACCAGTTCACGGTAGGTTCATCCATTTTATTAACAACAACAAGTAGCTTAGAGACACCTAAGGTTTTTGCAAGCTGGACATGTTCACGGGTCTGCCCACCTCGCTCATATCCAGTTTCAAATTCTCCTTTCCGAGCAGAAATAACCTATTTCAGAGACATTAGGATTCAGCATCACAACCAGAGTATAACAATAGCGGGATGAAGGAATTAAAAATCAAATATTTGATTGATCTGCAATATCTTGTTCATGTTCAACCAGTATAAAACTGAAAAATGAAACAAAAAACTCACAAGCACTCCAATATCAGCTTGAGATGCACCACTGATCATATTCGGCACATAACTCTTGTGACCCTGTATGCACAATCCAAATAGAATGAGTTGGTTAAAAAACCAATTGAAAACAGAGATTTATTTAGTGTCATTTGAAGTGGCTTTTACTCAGAATGCTGCATTATCAAGAATATAACGATTTACTTACTGGTGCATCCAAAATTGTAAACCTTGTCGTCTCTGTTTCAAAATGCGCTCTTCCAACTTCAACTGTTTTGCCCTGAAGTCAGGAGCACATACCCAATGTTTAAAAATAAAAAATAAAAAGGTCATAAGCAACTACTTTGAACATCCTTTATATTACTTTAAGAATGTGAGGTAATACAGTGGAAATTTTCATTAAAATGTCATTGGCATCTTACCTTAACCCTTTCCTCTTCATTTGTGTCCATAATATATGCCATATACCTGTCACATACAGATTTTGATCAATACAATCTTCATAAAATACTCATATGTCTTTCTAACCTCGAAAACAAAAGTAGCTTAAAAGGCAACTCTCCGCATAAGTATTCCCTCTCTTCCTCAAGAGGTTTAATTTTGACTAGGTTGCTTTATTCTGTATAAAGAGAGACAAAAGCCTCAATTCACTGCCGGAACTCATCCCCACTTACGTGTTTCCATGAAAAACAATTGGGCATACTAATACAAGCTCCACTAGTTAGTCAACCTAGAGACATAATTTAAAAGGTATCCAACTTTTTATGTCAGCAATGTTGAAAACTGGATTGACTCTCCACATGCTTGTATGGCCAATAAAAACTAAAACGGAATGTTTTTCACGACCACAAATTATATATAGCAAAGCAATCAAATAAATTTGGAATATGCTCACCAGCTCTCCCTACTTTTGTCCTTTGCTTCTTTTTCATACTTCTGGATTGTACGATCATCAACCTGACCACTAAGGAAAAGTATCTGGCCTCCAGTTGTCGATTTACCAGCATCTGTAAACAAAAATATCATTAGTTAAAACATTAAACAACGAAACGAAAGCCAATGACTCAATGAGATATCTATCAGTCAAGAAACAGGGGGAAAAAACAAAGAGACAGGGAAAAGATAAACTCAATGAACATGGTACTTATGCAAAAATTAGTAAATTAAAATCAACAACAGTAAAACGTCAGGTGAAGCTTAGCAAAGTTGTCATGAGGTAATTTATGACATTGCTGTGTTGAAAATCTAAATAATTAAAACAATATCAGAAAATCAAATACAACCCCGTCTGAACACTCATAGAATAGGAGATTTACTTTCTTTTTAATTTTCACTTTACTGTATTGTATACTAATAGGATTATTTAGTTTCAAATAGAGCACATAGCCACACATGACTTACCAACATGACCAATGAAGACGACATTCAAATGTCTCTTCTCATTTTGTCCAGAGTCCTCTTCTTCTTCTGGAGGCGGAACCTCCTTCTCTTTCACCATAACTGAAAGCCAAAAATTCAGTGCTGAAAATGGTTACACAGATAAGGTCTAACAAGGCTATCTTACTAAAGCAGTAATCTAATCAGCAAAATAGACATTCACAAAAAGTAAACTAAAGCGCTTTCAAAGAACCTTTTTGATCAACTTGGACTGGCTCACTGGAATGTGCTTCGACGACCTCTTCCTTTGTGTCTGCGCAAAAACAAATAAAAAAAGACTAAAAACGAAAACATTCACTCAACATTGTCCACACTAACCTCGTACGAGGTAGCACTACATCCACAGAGGTCGAAACACTAAAAAAGATGATGCATATTTTTCAGAATTCAAGGCTCAAAATTCTCAACCCAAAAAAAAAGGCAGTTTTACAACTTATTCCAATTACGACTTGCACATATCATAACAAGAAAATCAAGCATTTTAGATAGCTAAAGCATAAACTTCATTATTCACTCCCGAGCACAAAATCAGATCTCAACCAAAAAAAAAATTAAAAAAAAAAAAAGAACAATGACTAAATGAATTCAAATTTAACCAACCTTCCTCCATTCTATCAGTTGTCTCAGCTTCTTCTGGCTTTGGTTCCGTTGGAATTGGATTAACAACCCCATTGTCCTCTAAAATAGATAACAACAAAGAAAAAATAGACCAGAAAGGACTCGGAAATTAAACAAACAAAACCAACCATAATTGCATCAAAATTCAGCCAAAAAATTATCCCCCAAAAAATAAAAAGTAATAATTGCATTACCTGCTGAATCAAGTTGTAAGGATCGAATCTCCGCCTCGATGTCTACATTCGTAAAAAAAAAATTCAATTAGGTCACTCAATCAATCGCTCCCAATAATCAACAAAACCTAAAATCATTTTCTTTCCCCGATTTGATTCACTTCAGAAAAGAAATTTCTAAAATAATCTTCCACGAAACGAAAATTTACACAACTGAAAATTCAATTCGGAAACAATATTGCCACAGTTTATGGAAAACCAGCAGATCTACCACAAAAACAATGAAATAAAGGAAGGAAAAAAAAATGAAAATTTTGGAAACGCGAAAATTTCCGATTAATTGCGATAAAGTAATTGAATAAAAAGGAGAAGAGAATCATAGAAACATACCCATGTTTTCGATGCTCATGAAGTGGTTATGGCGAGCTAGGGTTTTCTTTCAGTCGAGCACTAGAGAGAGAGAAATGAAGAGGGAGAGAGAGCAGAAAGATTATCAGACTGCGAAAAATGAGGCGTAAGAGAGGTGATATGGGCTTTTCTCTTGGGAGTTTCTATAGTAGGTCTAATCTTTTGGTCATACCGGTGCGTCAGACCATATAGCCGTTCGATAGAATCCAACGTTGGTAAGACTAGTTACACTTATATAACATACCCTTTGAAACAACAATTGGAGTTCGAATTTTATCATTCATTCAAAATATGGGTTTGAAATGAAATTTTTATACTGAAATTAATTGATTTTTTAAAAATTAGTTATAATTTTTGTTGACTTTTTAGAAAAAGACAAAATTTGAGACTAAAAACTTGGTTCACACCTGTAATCCAAACACACCATTAGCTTAGGTAGTAACGAAGCCAGGATTTATTGACAGGGGCACTAAAAAAAATTTTTCGATCAAGCTATTAATCCTACTAATGTTTATATTTTTAAATAAACTATTTTATTTCTTAAAATATAAATTATTTGCCTAATAAAATATGAATAGTTATATTTACACCTATAATATTGATAAATATTCTCATCTAATAAATGTTTCCTAATATAAACATAGCAAATCTATCTTTTTATATAAACTTTTTATATAATACAATATTTAACCCCCTCATACACCCATTTTTATTTTAAAATTAATTTATTTTGTTAAAAATAAATTAACAAATCTAAATAAGAAAAAATATACATAAATAATCATATTGTATTTTAAAAATATACATAAATATATAATCATATAAACGAACATAGCAAAAAAATTAATAAATAAAAAGAGTAATCATATAAGAACCACAAATAATCATTTTCAAATGCTAAAAGAAAAGAAAATGAAAAAAAAAGGCATAATACTAATGAATTAAAACATAAAAAATACTTATTTTAATAGTTGTTAGCTCTTCAAGAAATATCTTTTTTTTATTTTTATTTCATTTGAAACTCCATTGATTTTTCACATAGTGATAAAAATTTCTTAAGAAAAGAAATTGTTGAAGAGTAATTTAGAGTTTAGAACAATTTCTTAGGATTTTTCTTAAACCTTACTTCCATTTATGTTACATGTGGTGTATGTTCTTTAATTATTTTATAAAAAAAAAATTATTTTCATTTATAGGTATTGTTCAAATTTGAAACTATGTATATAAGTATCACAACGGTGTTCAAAAGTCATCATTTTATCAATTATTAACTTAAGCATGTTTTGCAGATTACACAATTGATAAATAGTTAGGTACAGATCTAAACTTTCTTACTCATTTAATGATAAAAGAAAAATGAAATAGACACCAACTCAAACTCAATTTTTGTACAAATTTTCATTTTTATATGGGTGAAGATTGAAATAAGAAGATAATGCATATATAAAGAAAAAGAAATGACAACTCAAAATATTTTATCTTTTAAAAAAAAACTCCTTGTTTGCGGATGAGTTTATTTTAAACAAAATTATACTTTTTTCATCATGATTTTTATCATTTTCTGAAAAAGTTTTTTGTCTTTTATAAAAAATTACTATTGAAATTTAAAAATATTTAAATAAACTCATTCACCAAACAAGCAGATGCACTATGAATAGTATATTTTGAACTATCATATGACAGTCCAATCATCAACTATATGACAACCAAGTTAATGTCACATCAAATTTTTTTTTTATTTTACAGTTTTTTTATTATTTTTTACTTTTACTTTATTTCCTTTGTCTATTTCACTTGCACGAAACACTAGCTATACAATTAGTTGGTGTAAAAGTTGGAATCAGAATTATCAAACTTTAATGCTACTTTTAACAAAATAAAACGTATTTGATAATTCGTTTTCTAACACGATGAAGAAAATGATTAATACTTACGATTATTTAACA
>JAFMPE010029883.1:909-16484 GCA_024759925.1 Ficus religiosa | reverse complement strand
TAATATCAAAATGTCATATTTACAGAAAATCCCTAATATTGATTTTCTATCCTTAGGGCACATTTAGATCCCAACAACATGTACTTTTAGTATATATGTGGGTCCTCCTGTCATTTTTATAGTTTTCTAAAGAGTATCACATTAGATCGTGATAGAACCCTTCAGATAATCCAAAATCACTCTTTAGTCTAGTAAAAAAAAAAAAAAGAAAAAGAAAAAGAAAAAACAACAACAACAACAACAAACTATAAACAAACAAACCAAATAATGTTGGCAACAACAAACTAATCTCTTGTTTTTAGACTAGTGGAACACATAGCACTACTACAAAATGTGGATTTCACGACGGAGCTTCCACGACCATTTTTAAAAAAACTATGATGGAAAATACGATAAAAACACGGAGTAGAACAGAGTTTTCGAAAACTGTCATGGAAGCCGAAACTTCCACGATGGTTATAAAAAACCGTCGTGGAAGAGCATGCTTCCATGACGGTTTTTAATAACCGTTGTAGAATCTTGCCAAAAAAAAAAAATTTAGTAGCTTCCACGACGGTTTTTATAACCGTCGTGGAAGATCATGCTTCTAAAACGGTCTTCGGAAACTCTGTTCCGCTCCATGTTTTTATCACATTTTCCATGATGGTTTTTTAAAAAACGGTCGTGGAAGGGTCTTTTTTCACAATTTTTTTTTCTTTTTTTTATTTTTGGACTCTACCACGATGGTTTTTGGGGAAAATAGTCGTGCTACGTTCACATACCACGACGGTATTCCCCAAAAACTATCGTGTTAGGTACTAAGGCAGCAATTTTGAAAATTTTTGAATTAAATTAAATTTTTTTGAGCGTGTATTAAAACCCAAAAAAATGCCCTCTTTCCCACCCCATTACATTCCGAGCCTTTTTCACCTTTTCACTCTCTAATACACACTCTAACTCCATACCCAAAGCCACCCAATTTCCTCCATCTATTTCTCTCTCTGCTCCCTCCTCACTTAAAATCTTCCAAAACTCGCTCTATCTCACTGCGCCTCCTCTCTCTATCTCACCTCTTAAATTTTTCTCTCGGCTCCATTCTCCGACGGCCTCCTCCATTCTCCGACGGGTCCACCAAGAAACTCACACGGCTTTCCCTCTTTCTCTCACCGCACTCCGCCCGTACCCACGCTCGACAAGCTGGTAAGTTGTAATGTATATTGCTTGGGTCAAGCATAGATTTGGGAATTTTTCGTCCAAAATGTTGATTTTATTGATTGTGGTTGTTGATAAAATGTTTCGTCCAAAATATTGATTTTGCAGACTGTTGAGTTGGGAATATTCCGTCCGAAATGGTCAAAATCCGTCCCCTACATTTTCGGTAATTGTTCATTGTGGTTGTGTTTTAGATTGAATTAAATTAGTTGGGTAAGACACGGATTTGGGAATTTTCCAGAAAAAAGTGTTGATTTTGTGATTTAAATATTTTTTGGGAAATGAAACGAATTCGCAAATTTTTTTTTTTCGTTGTTACCTACCACGACGGTTTCCTTGGGAAACCGTCGTGGTAGGCCAACTAACCACGATGGTTTCTCAAGGAAACCGTCGTGGAAGATTTCCTTATCACGACGGTTTTTTACGTAGAACCGTCGTGGTATGTTCTTAAATGTCCATATTTAGACCTTATTTTTGCCCATTCCATGACGATTAAAAAACCGTCGTGAAATCTAAAAAGATTCCACGACCCTAGATTCCACGACGGTTAGAAAACCGTCGTGAAAATGTTACCACGATGGTTAAAAACCATCGTGGTATCCACATTCTGTAGTAGTATAATCTATATCTATATACCTAATCTCTATATTGTAATCTATATTTTATATATATGCCTAATATCTATATCGTAATCAATACATGTACCCATATACCTAATATCTAGTCTAATATGATCTAATTAAAAGATGGAGTACATTATAGATAATGTATTTTTATCCTCCCAACGTCTCCTCTGTAGTTGTCAAGTGTCAATTCAGACATCAATCACATGGTAGTCAAGATATTGATACATGATATTTTTTCACATGCGCAAAACGTGTGGTACACAACAAGCGTAATAATATGAAAAATTTAGAGAGGGAGAGGGAGAGGGGGAGTGAAATAACATATTTTAAAAAAACAAATTGAGTTAAATTTTTTAATAAATTAATCATAAAAGTATCATATTTTTGACATGACAATAAATTGCAAAAATAATAGATATTATGACACTTAGTTTCAAAAATACTCTTTCCCTCTCCTCACCCTCTTTCTTTCCCTCCTCCTTCTTTATCTCCTCGAACTTGTACCTAAAGATCTTCATCTCTGTCATTGGACCTTGAACGTTATCATCACAATCAACTCATAGGTAGTAGATCTTCATCAACATGGACTCTCACGATAATAGGGGTTTAGATCGAGACTATAACGACATCATCTTCGTCTCATGAGCTCTAGCATTGTCAACTATTTTGTAACAACCTAAATTTTCAGACCATTAACTAACATATTTATTCTTAATTCATTTAATCTTAACATTTATTTTTATTTGTTTTCAAAAATATAATTTCTTTTTTTTTTATTATACAAATAATACTTGTACTTGAATATTTAATTAAATAAAATTTTAAATAAGGAAATTGAAATTTCTAAATAATAAATCTCCTATTCAAATTGATACTTAGATAACATTTAAAAAGCTATAATATCATGTGAGTCAAAAGGAAAGACTCTAAAGTCTTTTTCTTGTAAAATACTCCTACTAGTTTAATAGTACCAAAATATTAAAAATATAGTTATAAATATAGTCAATAGCAGATAATTTAAAAAGTCTAAATACAGAAATTAAGTTCGCGGTGGTATCCGACTCCCTTCCTTTATTACCTCCGCATAGCTTTGTCAGTCCAGAAAACATCTAAGTGGCAGGCAGCTTACCCACATTACCTACGGCACGAACATACACGTATAAGCTTTTACTCATCAAGTACAAACAATACATTAGAAAACAATTTCATAAAATCATATCATCACACTTGACAACATGAATGCTAAAAAATGCACGTGATCTATGTGTATTCAATTATGTTTCATTATATACATGTCTTGTCTACTTAAGGGCCTATGTCGTACCCATATACGCACAATCAAGGGAGTTGGGGAGCGACCCTCCAATCATCTCTAAGGTCATAACTTATAACTTTCGTTTTTATCATATCTTCTTACTAATTGAAGGTTGGTACGATATTTATTCCTATCTTTCGTTAGTCTCATTCTTATTAATTGTGACAATGTGAAGATATACATATCACTATGCATACATCATTATGGTATTAATATTTGTGATTTATGTCAATCATATTATTGCAAAATAAATTATGCATGTTAAATGCTTAATCAAAGCAATACATATAACTCATATACCCATCACATCATCAAGGCAAATCATAGTAAATGTAGAGTATCAACAAAGAAACATTTTATTACATACTGTAAATGAGATTTTTACTTACTTGTTTTATGTGTTTAAACTTCCGAAGTTGTAACTCTTACTATGCAAGTTTGAGAAATTGTCATGATTTAACAATATCTACTTATTAAATTGAATCATAGTTATATTACATTATTCATTTATTTATTTATTTTATAAATTAAAGTGAGTTTAATTTAGTTATATCATAATTAACCTTAACAATTAATTCATATTAATTATTAAGTGTTAAATAAATTTCTACTAATTATTATTTAATAATTTAATTGATTAATTAATCAATTGATTAACAAATTAATTAGGTAGTAGTTAATTATTATTTTATTTAATTGAATAATTATAATTAAATTACATAATTTTAATTGATTAATTAAAAATTATATTGTTAATAATTCAATTATGTTACTTAAATACTTTTTTTTCAGATAATAATTATCAATTATTAATTCTCATATTAATAATTAATAATTAGATTATTCTAATAATTAATATTTGATCAATCTATAATTAATCATTCATAATTATATTAACAATTATATCAATGATTAATAATCAATTAATCTCTAATTAATCATGTATTACAACTATATAGTAACTCAACATAACATTCTTATTTACACAGCTAATTAGCACTTATTAACTCTTATAATTAATTAATTAATTGATCAATTACTTTATTAATTATTAATTAACTTTCTTAGCATAATTACATTTTATTATATAATTATTAGTTTATTTTTTAATTAATTAATCAACCAAGGTGACAATGAATTATCTAAATGTATACTTTATGTCTAGTATTAGACTTGTAAAGCTCAATCCCATTAGTTATGATCGTTTAATTAGGTTAAGGTAATCTCTTGGTATATGTCTAGTAATCTTTTAGTGTACTTTATCTTAATCCATTTAAAAACTTGTGATTCAACTTTATAAAGTTAGGGTTTTCACATTATTTGATCATACACTTAATACCAATTCATTGCATAAATAAATATGTTCATATGTTATGACTTACCCTTATGTCACATTTTAATGTTTAATCATTTTGTTGGTGTGAGATTTTAAATTATAAGATTTATTTAAATTTGAGTATAATTCCGTTTTAGACACTTGATAACTCGTTGAAAGCTTGAAGTATCTAGTTTCTGCCTTTATAATTTGTTTTCCAAGAGTCTAAGCTTTTCAAGTATTAGTGTGAAGGTTTTCCTAAGTGCTTCATGATGAAATCTTAATTTACCATATTCCAATACAATATTATGTGATTTATTAAAATTTATGTACATATCTGTTTTAAATATATGATAACTCATTTCGAATATGAGATGTTTACTTTATAGGGATAAAGTTATTTTCTTTAGTGTTTCAGTGTTTCATATAGTAAACTTAGGTTTTATTACTGCTGGTCCCATGTATGTACCAAATGTCCAGATTTATGGGTAAATTTAGAAAAATCATAACAATTCACTTACAAGTCCAAAAGGGCAAAATATATGTCATTGGAAAGTTTATAGTTCTAGTTCATACACTAAGAACAGTTCCGCAAAATATTATGGTTTACTAACCCAAAATACACAAAACTCATGGCTAGTATAGAGCAAAAACTCTTGGTTCGTAGTCTAAATTTGTAAAATTTACAAAAAACAACATATTTACCCATTTAACGCGCATGATACCTTGTAGGAAATCTTAAAGAATCTAGTTTTCAGATCTATAACTTATAATCCAAAATTTTGAGATTAAAGGGTTCGGAGTACATAAAACCCGTGGCTAGACTATACCCTAGAGGTTCATTTTCTCTTTAGTTTTGTGTCACAAATTCAAATGCATATAACTTTAGACATATAAAAGTAAACTAAGCAATTCTAAAACCTAAAATGAAGCTTATCCACTGTCAAATCTTATCATATAATTTATTTTTTATACCAACGTTTCTAATGCATGCCATATTACCACAACAACTACAAGCTCTAACAAAGTTTATGGATCTTACCGAAATGCTATGCGGATCCTTTCAGATCTCGGACCTCCAAAGTTCTTCTCAAAATCTTTTCGTAGATAAGAAGAAGTTTAGCATTAAGATTCTAACTAAATATCATGCTTTGCTTCTCCAAAAATGACTAAAACACAAAGAATACCCCTAGATTACCTCTAGTAACACGTCCTCTAACTCTACTTCATACTTCTTCGAACTTGGTAACGAGGTTACTTAAAGCTTGAAAATGAAGGGAGGAGGATGCTAGAGGGATGTTGGAGATTTTGAGCTTAACTTGTGTGAGAATAAAATAAGATGTTGGGGGTTTATTTTCAGTCGATATTTGTTTTATAGGAGCTGTATTTTGAGGGGTAAAAATTGAAAAATTTTGGTTGATTCTCCCCTTGCATTGCCGCCACTTAAGAGAGGGAGTTGGTGTGAAAACCTTGTTCAACAAAGTGGGAGACAAGGGGTCACTTTCACTTATACCTTCTTTGTGTCGTATTGCTAAAACAAGCCATGTCATCTCTTACATGAGATTGCATTCATGCACTGCTTTTTTTTTTTTTTCCCCTCATTTGTTCAATTTTCTTTTTGCTTTTGACCATACAAATAAGTATTTCCCCTTTGATTTCTCATTTTTTATTTTGTTTTTCTTTCTTCCAATTTTTCCACCATTGATCAAAGGTTGTCATCCTTGTTCTCATCCATTGGATCTTCCGCTGCACCAATCCTTACTTTAAGCTCTCATTGGTCACTTATCATTTAAAGCTTGGCCATTGATTTGCCTAATAGCCTTTAACATAAAATCTACACTATAGATTTCAAATCTAAGCATAATTCTTGATCTATCTTTTACCTTTAGATTTTTTTAAGAGTAAATCCTAATTATTCATCTCCAATCTATGTGACTTATTAATTTTTCCAATCATACTCTTAATACTTAATTATTGATATGACCAAAATAAATAATAAGGTCATCAAATTAACCTACTAATAATAGTTGAGGTTCCTTTCAAAAAAATTAACATTTACCCTCTAGTACAACATAATAAATTTTTCATATAAATTTATATATCATTCAACTCATCTTCTATGTATCTATAATTTCTTATTTATATAGAAAAACTCCTCATTGTTAGATCATCGACATCATCATATCGATTATACATGTACAATTATTCATGATCTTGAAATTTGATATCATCAAAATAATTCATTAAAAGTATATTAATGAAGGAAATCCATGATATATTCATGAAATCAAGTTTATGAATTTCTAGGACATCACACATCTTGCAAACTTCGGCATCATCTTTGCCTCGAGAGCTTTGGCATCTTACAATCTCGCAATGGAAAGGAGATCGACAACAAGACAATTGAGATATCTCGTTACAACTAATCAAGATAGAGTGAACGACAAGAGCTTCGCGCATTTAGCTTCATCTTCCTACCAAGGAAACTTCAATAAAAAATAAAAAACATTTCCTTTCTCAATTTCTACTTTCAGAAGACCACCTTCATCTTTCTTCAGTCTATAAATATTAAAAAAAAAATGTCTTTCTCACATCCCTGTTACGTCTCTTTGCTTCTTCGATCTCTTTGTTAAATCTAAGACAATATATTCAACTAAAGTTTCTTGCTAATTCTCAGGTATAAAAAAAAAAAAAAATTTAGTCATTTTTTTATTTAAAATTTGAGGGGGAAAAAAAAGTTAGCTACCCTCATATACTTTTAGTATATATGTGAGTTTTCTTGTCATTATTAGAGTTGTCTAAAGGATGTCACATTAGATCGTGGTAGAACCCCTTCGGATAATTCAAATTTAGTCTTTAGTTTTATCCAAAATAAAATTAAAAAAAAATGAACAAACAAACAAACCAAACCAAACCAAACAAAAAAAAAATAGCATTAACAGCAACAAACCAACCTCTTGTTTTTAAACTAGTGGAACAGGTAATCTGTATCTGTATACCTAATATCTATATCATAATCTATATGTATAATCTATATTCTAATCTATATACCTAATATCTATATGGTAATCTATACGTGTACTTCTTTATACCAAATATTTAATCTAATATAATCTAATTTAAAATATGGAATAAATTATAGATAGTGTATTTCATCCTCCTGACCTCTCTTCCATAGTTGTCAAGTGGCAATTCAAACATCAGTCACTTGGCAGTCACGTCACTAATACATGATATTTTTTATTCCACACGCGCAAAGCGTGTGCTATACAACTAGTATAGTAATAAGTAGAATTTAGAGAGGGAGAGTGAAAGTGAAATAAAAAATTTTAAAAAACAAATGGAGTAAATTTTTTTTAATAAATTAATCATAAATAAAAGCTTATTATTTTAGACATGAAAATAAATTGTAAAAATAATAGATAATATGGCACATAGTATCAAAAATACTCTTTTTCTCTACTCGCCCTCTTTTTTCCCTCCTCCTTCTTTATCTCCCCAAACCTATACCTACAGATCTTCATCCCCATCATTGGACCTTGAACGTTATCATCACAACCAACTCACAGGTATTAGATCTTTGTCGGCACGAACTCCCACGACAATGGGGGTTTGGATCAAGACTATAACGACATCATCTTCATCTCTTGAGCTCCAGCATCATCAACCGTGTTGTATGCTCCGACATCATCTTTGTCTTGAGAGCTTTGGATTGTTACAATCTTGTGATGGAAAAGAGATCGACAAGGAGAGAACTGAGATCTCTCGTTAACTAATCAAGATATTGCGAACGACAAGAGCTTCGCACATTGGGCTTTATCTTTCTACCCAGGAAGCTTTAATAAAAAAAATCAAAAAGACCTCCCATCTCAATTTCTACTTTTAGAAGACCACCTTCGTCTTTCTTTAGTCTATCAAAAAAAAAAAAAAAAAATCTTCCTCACATCCTTGTTGCGTCTCTTTGATTCTTAGATCTCTATTAAATCTAGGATAATATATTCAACTAAAGTTGCTTGTTAATTCTTACGTGTAAAATGAAGTTTAGTAATTCTTTTCATTTAAAATTTGACAAAACAAAATTAGTTAACTACCTACATGTTTTAGTTTATATATGAGTCCTCCCGTCATAATTAGAGTTTTCTAAAAAGTGTCACATTTGATCATGATAGGACCACTTCGGATAATCCATAATTACACTTTAGTTTCACCAAAAAAATAAAAAATAAAAAACAAACAAACAAAACAAAACAAATAACATTAACAACAACAAACCTACCTCTTGTTTTTAGACTAGTGGAACACGTAATCTATATCTATATACCTAATATCTATATGTTAATATATATTGTAATCTATATGTATAATCTATATTGTAATCTATATACCTAATATCTATATAATAATCAATATATGTATCTTTGTATACCTAATATCTAATCTACTATGATCTAACTTAAAAGATGGAGTACATTATAAATAGTGTATTTTCATCCTCTGACCTCTCCTCCATAGTTGTCAAGTGACAATTCAGACATCACTTACGTGATAGTCAAGTCACTGATACATGATGATATTTATTCCGCACACATAAAGCGTGTGCTATACAACTAGCGTAATAATATGTAGATTTTAGACAGTCAGAGTGAGTGTGAAATAACATATATTAAAAAACAAATGGAGTAAAAATTTTTAACAAATTAATAATAAATAAAAGCACAATATTTTAGACATGATAATAAATTGCAAAAACAATAGATATTATGACACATAATATCAAAAATACCATTTCCCTTTCTTCGCCCTCATTCTTTCCCTCCTCCTCCATCTTGTAAGTTCCAACATCGTCTTTGTCTCGAGAGCTGTAGCATGTTATAATCTCGCGATGGAAGGAGATTGCCAATGAGAGAATCGAGATCTCTTGTTAAAACTAATCAAGATAGAGTGAATAACAGAGCTTCGCGCATTGGGCTTCATCTTTCTCCCTAGAAACTTTAATAAAAAGTCAAAAAATCACCCTTCTCAATTTCTACTTTTTGGAAGACCACCTTCGTCTTTCTTCAGTCTATAAAAATAAATAAATAAATAAATTTCTTCATCACACCCTTGTTGCATCTCTTTGCTTCTTTGTAACGACCCGATTTTTTCAACCATTAACTAACTTACTTATTCTTAATTCATTTAATCTTAACACTTATTTATGTTAGGTTAGAAAAATACATATATTTTTATTTATTTATTTTACATACAGATTATATTTGTACTTGAAGAGTTTAATAAACTAAAATTTTAACTAAGGAAATTGAAATTTCTAAATAATAGATATCCTATTCAAATTCATACTTAGATAATATTTAAAAAGTTATAATGCCATGTGAGTTAAAAGGAAAGACTCTAAAGTCTTTTTTCTCATAAAATACTCCTATTAGTTTAGTAGTACCAAAGTATTTTAAAACGTAGTTATAAAATTGGTTGATACAAAATACTTTAAGAAGTCTAAATGCAGAAATTAAGTTCATGATAGTATCCTACTCTTTTCTTTCATCGCATCAGCACAACTTTGCTAATCCAGAAAAAATCTAAGTGACGGGCTACTTACCCACATTACTTACAGCATGAACACACACGTATGAGCTTTCGCTAAGCAAATATAAATAATATCTCACAAAACATTTTCATAAAATCATATGATCATACGTAACATCATGAATGTTCACAAATGCATGTAATCTATGGATGTTCAATTATACTTTATTATATAGATGTATTGTCTACTTAAGGCCCTTATGTCGTATTCATATAGTGCAAGTAATGGGGAGCTGGGGGAGCGACCCTCCAACCACCTCCAAAGTCATAACTTATAACTTTCGTTCTTATCATATCCTCTCAATAATTGGAGGTTTGTACGACACTTATTCCTATATTTCGTTAGCCTCATTCTTATTGATTGTGACAATATGAAGATTTACATGTTATTATAGATTTATCATTATGATATAAATATCTGTGAGGCATGTTGATTATATTAGTGCAAAAGAAATTATACACGTCAAATGCTTAATCAGATTAATACATATAACTCAAATGGTCATCAAATCATCAAGGCAAATCATAGCAAACGTAGAGCATCAACAAATAAAAACGTTTTTGTTCTATGCTGTATGTGAGATTTGTACTTACTTGTCTTATGTACTTAAACTTCTATAGTTATACTTCCTATTACGCAATTTTGAGAAATTATCCTGATTTAACAATATCTCATTATTAAAAATAATCATTGTTATATTACTTTATTTATTTATTTATTTTATAAATTAAAGTGAGCTTAATTTACTTATATCATAATTAACTTTAATAATGAAATCAAATCAATTATTAAGTGTTAAATAAATTTCTAGTAATTATTATTTAATTAATTTAATTTTACTTAATTTTATTTTTTTATTTAATTGATTAACTAATTAATTAACTAATTAATTAGATAGTAGTTAATTATTTCTTTATTTAGTTGAGTAATTATAATTAAATTACATAATTTTAATTAACTAATTAATAATTATATCCTTAATAATTTAATTATATTACTTAAATATTCTTTCTTATATAATAATTATCAATTATTAATTCTCATATAAATAATTAATAATTATATTATTCTAATAATTAATATTTGATTAATATCTGATTAATCATCCATAGTTATATTAACTAATTTATCAATGATTAATAATTAATTAATTTTTAATTAATAATGTATTATAATTATATAATTACTTAACATAATAATCTTACTTAAATAGTTCATTATCACTTAATAACTCTTATAATTAATTAATTAATTAATTACTAATTAACTTTCTTAGCATAATTACATGTTGTTATGTATTTACTAGTTTTTTTTTTCTTTCTTAATTAATTAATCAATCAAGGTAACAAGGAGTCACCTAAGTGTATACATTCTATCTAGCATTGGCATGTAATGTCCAATCCCATTAGTTATGATCATTTAGTTGGGCTAATGTAGTCTCTTGGTATATGTCCTATAATCCTCTAGTGTATTTTATCTTAGTCCATTTAAAACTTGTGATTCAACTTTATAAAGTTTTAGAGCTTTTCATATTATTTGATCATACATTTAATACCAACTCATTGCATAAATAAATATGTCCATATGTTACGATTTATCCTTATGTTATATTTTAATGTTTTATCATTTTGTTGTTATGGGATTTTAAATTGTAAGATTTATTTATATTTGAGTATAAACTTGTTTTGGACACTTGATAACTCATTGGAAAGCTTAAAGTACCTAGTTTCTATCTTTATAATTTGTTTTCCAATATTTCAAGCATTTCAAACATTAATATGGACGTTTTCCTAAGTTTCTTATGGTGAAATCTCAGTTTATCAGATTATAATACAATTTTATGTGATTTATTAAAAATCATGTATATATCCATTTCAAACGCATGATAACTCATTTCAAACGCATGATAACTCATTTTTTTCTATTAGTGTTTGAGTGTTTCATACCGTAAATGTAGGTTTTGTTACTGTTGAGCCCACATATGTACCATATGTTCAAATTTATTGGTAAAATTAGAAAAATCAAAACAATTCACTTACAAGTCCAAATAAGGTAAAAGATATGTCATTGGAAAACTTACGATGTATAGTTCATATAATGGGAATAGTTCTATAAAATATTATGATTTACTAACCTAAAATATACAAAACCTGTGACTGGTACAGGTTTCCAGTAAAAACTCTCAATTCGTGGTCCAAATTTGTAAAATTCACCAAAAACTGTAGATTTATCCGTTTGAGGCGCATGATACCTTGTTGGAAAGCTTAAAGAATCTAGTTTTCAGATATATAACTTATAATCCAAAATTTTGAGACAAAAGGATTCGGAGTACATAAAACCCGTGGCCAGACTGTACCTCAGATGTTCCTTTTCTTTCTAGTTTTATGTCACAACTTCAAATGTATATAACTTTAGACATACAAAAGCAAATCTAGAGATTCTAAAGCCTAAAATAAATTTTATCCTCTGCAAAATCTTATCATATAATTTATTTTTCATACCAAAGTTTCTATTGCATGTCATATTACCACTACAACTATAAGCTCTAATAAAATTTGTAAATCTTACCAAAATGCTTCATGGATCCTTTAAGATTTGTACCTCCAAAGTTCTTCACAAAACCTTTTCCTAGGTACGAAGAAATCTAACGTTAAAATTCTAGCCAAGCATCATGCTTTAGTTCTCCAAAAATGACTAAAACACAAAGAATACCACTGGGTTACCTCTAGTAACACATTATTTAACTCTATTTCACACTTTTTCGAACTTGATAAGGGGATGCTTCAAGCTTGAAAATGGAGGAAGGAGGGTGCTAGAGGGTTGTTGGAGATGGAGAATAGTATTGATGTTTTTTTTTTTTTTTTTTTTTTTTTTTTTTGGAGCTTGGTGGTGGCTAGAAAAGTAAGGTTTTTTAAGCTTAACTTGTGTGAGAATGAAATGAGATGTAGGGGATTAGTTTTTAGTCAACATTTGCTTTAAAGAAGCTGTAGTTTGAGGGGTAAAAATGGAAAATTTTTGGCTGATTCTCCTCTTGCATTGTCACCACTTAAGGGATGGAGTTGGTGTGAATATTTTGTTCAACAAAGTGGAGACTTGTCTTTTCTTTGTATCATATTGCCAAAACAAGCCATGCTATCTCTTACATGAGATTAGATGCATACATCACCTTTTTTTTTTCCTCATTTGTTACAATTTCTTCTTGCTTTTGACTACAAAATCCGTACCCCCCTTTGGTTTTCTCATTTTTATTTTATTTTTCTTTCTTCCAATTTTTCCACAATTGATCAAAGGTTGTCATCCTTATTCTTATCTATTGGATCTTCCATCATACCAATTTTTGTCTTAAGCTTTCATTGGTCATTTATCATCTAAAACTTGGCCATTGATTTGCCTAGGATCCTTTAACATGAAATCTACACTATTAATTTCAAATCTAAGCACAATTCTTGATCAATCTTCCACCTTTGGATTTTTCTAATGGTAAATCCTAATTATTCATTTTCTATCTATGTGACACATTAATTTCCCAATTAAAGTCCTAAAATTCAAATATTGATATGACCAAAATAAATACTAAAGTTATCAAATTGACCTACTAATAAAAATCAGGGTTCTTTCCTAAAAATTAACATTTATCCCTATAATACGACATAATAAAATTTATCATATAAATTTATATGTCGTTCAACTCAGTTCTATACATCCATAATTTCTCATTTAAATAGAGAAACTCAACAATATTAGATTATCGACATCATCATACTAATAATACATATACAATCATTCATGATCTTTAAATTTGATATTCATCAAAATAATTTATTAGAAATATATTAATGAAGGAAATCCATGATAATAATTCATTAATCAAGTTTATGAATTTCTAAGGCATCATATTCTTAGATCTCTTTGTTAAATCTAAGAAAAGATGTTCAACTAAAATTTCTTTCTAATTCTTAGGTATAAAACTGTAACGACCAGCCTAACACAGGCCGTTACCATACATACATGCATACATAATGTACTTAATTACTTAGCATAATTAGGGGAATTTTTTTTATATACAAGCGTATTAATGTATAGGCAATAAATAATAAATATGTTTGCCGAGCGTATAAACAATAAGTAAATATCGATGTTCTAATGTCAAATAAAATATTCATAAAAACAAAACGCGTAGCGGTCGACATTCCCACATTTCACAGTTGTTCAGCCACGCTCCTCCATCTTGTATCAGTGATTGCCCATAGGTTGCTTACCTACAGTATAGACATAAGACATGAGCTTTCGCTCAGCAAGTACAACTTATACATCCGTGACACACAAATATAACACCTCACATAACTTGACACATCACAACATATCATAACGTAACGGCATAACGTATTTAATCATGCATGAGCCATTTATACTTCATTATGCTTTCATATACTTTCATAACATGATTCACATCTTAACTTAACTTATCTTGCTTATGGGCCCATTATATAAGTGTCCGTACCGGGCGCGCAACTATGGAGTGGTTGGGGCGGCTAGTCCATTTCCAACTCAAACCATAGTCCAACCCGACCTAACGCGGGTCGGTACGACACAGGCAAGCTCGCTTGCCATCATACTTGCTTATCATGAACTCATACTTGATCTTGTTCTTAACTTAATAATTGGTGAACATGCTTCATGATGTCACACATACATAATCATATTCTCACATAACATACCTCGTATCATAACCATGATATACTTTTATCATAACATATCCATGAACTTAACATTCCATATATCATAACATAAGCATACATTAAACTCTGCATCATAACAAACATCAAACCATATCACATATCATATCCTAGCATCACATGTTTCTATCATAACACACATCATCATACTTGGGTAAGCATCACAACAAAAGCCTATGCTGTAGGCGGAGTTGTACTTACCTTGACTGTTATGTCCGGTATATGGCTGCTCCAGACTAGGTTGCAACTGCAGGTTATCTCCTGCTATATTAAAGGACATAGGTATGAGTTCTAACATTCATATCAGATCTTAGTAATATGTCCCCTACAAAGCACATGATAACTTATCGGGTTACAACAAGTAACCCTAATGTTTAATATTACCAATATTGGATCATGTCCTATTAGGTTACATAGGGTAAACTTGGATGCTAAGCCCATACACATAGGGTTAGGTCACCATCTTAATATTGGGCCTAAGTCTTAACATTCCTAGCCCATAATCCATTAGGTTACTATTGGTAACCCTAGGTCTTAGCCCATTATTAAACTAGGTATCTTGTTGGGTTACATTGGGTAACCCTTGGTGTGACCTAATCCTGGTCAATCTAGGTCAACTCCTATTGGGTGACTATGGTAACCTTAGGCTTTGAACCCAGTTCTATAATTTCCCTTGTTTTTCTTTGGAAAAACTTGGTGTTTTACCACCTTTTTCACAAAAACCCTTTTTTTTTAACTTATAAAAATTTGGGTTTCTTAGAAAGGTATTTGAAAAAGCTATTAAGTATTGGAACTGCCTTTGGAACAG